>BQKZ01002127.1:0-24738 GCA_036244855.1 Temnopleurus reevesii
GTAAGACATACAAATGGTATTTCATTGATTACTTACTAGTGCCTTCGGAAGGCAAGACGGGAACCGTCGCTGTTGACATAGTAGGATTGAGTGTTGTTGCCAAGAGAGATGTATCTGGTGACAGTGTTGATGGTGTCACTTGGTCCGTGAGTGTTGGTCTGAGAGATAGATTGGTGGTGCGAATCGTGGATAATTTTGTTGTCAGATGTATCGAAGACGAGGTTGACATCTCACTTGGATCATTCGGAGTAGATCTCAATTCACCAGTGGTAGTTACCTCAGGTGTAAATAGATTTGTTCTCGTGTTTTCTGTAAAGGACATTTCTGTTATATTTTCTGGTTCACTTGTAATATTTGTTGTAGCTGGTTCAATTTTACCAGTCGCTAAGGTGGCTTTTGTCACATCAACGGTTGTAAATTCACCTATTGTAACTTTTGTTGTACCAGGTTCTGTCGTCAAATCTTCTGTTCTGACTTTTGTTACATCATCACCAGTCGTGCTATGAGTTGAAGTACCTCCACTTGTAACGAGTTTTGTAACCCCGGGTGTCGTGGTGACTTCTGTTACACTCTCGGTTGTTGTTCCGGTTGTAGATTGTTCAGTTGTTACGATTGATGTAGTAACTCCTATTACACCAACAGTTGTTGCTTTGCTAGATGTCGGGATTACTGTAAATTCTGCTTCTGTCATCTCAGTTGCTGTGGAGACTTCTGTTACATAATTGGTAGTTGGTTCAATAATTGTAGTCACTTCTGCTGTACCTAATTCAGTCGTATCTGCTGCCGGGGTGACTTCTGTTAAATCAGTCGCTATTGGTTCACTGGTTGCAACAGTAGCTGGTTCTGTCTTGCCTGTGGTTGTGTTGTTTTCTGTTAAATCATCGTGGGTTAGTTCACTTGTTGTTTTAACTTCTGTTGTACCAGTCTCAGTCATGATTGTTGCTGTGGTGACTTGTGTTACATCATATAAGGTTGTTTCACTAGTTGTTGTAACTTCTGTTATATCTGGTTCGGTTGTCGCTGTTTCTCTTGTGGCTTCTGTTGAACCATCGGTTGTCAGTTCAGTGGTTCTTGTTCCTTCTGTTGTTCCAGTCTCTGTGGTGAAAGCATGACTCGTTGGGTTACCAGCTGTTGTTGATGATGTTGTAACTGCTGCTGTTGCTTGTTCTGTCGTACTTGTCGTTGTGATCATTACTGCTATGGTGTCAGTTGAAATATCACTTATTGTTTTTATTTTTGTTGAAGCTTGTTCTGTAGTTTCTCCTTCGGTGATAATTTCTGTTAGGACATCTGTTGTATCTGGTTCAGTAGTTATTATAAGTCCGAAAGTAGCTGGTTCCGGCATGTGTGTTGTTGTGACTTTTGTTGTTCTTCTTTCTGTTGTGTCTGTTGTAGTGGTAATTGCTGTTACACCATCAGCTGTCGGCGCAATAGTTGTTGTAACTTCTGTAAAATCTTGTTCTATCGCAACTGTTTCTGTGATGATATCTGTTACATCATCTATCAATGGTTCCCTAGTTGTTTTAACTTCAATAGTAGTTGATTGTGTCGTTCCGTGCTTTGTGATGAGTTCAGTTACACTGTCGATTGTGGCTTGTTCTGTGGGGACTTCTGTCACATCACGGATTTCTGTTTCACTAGTTGTCGCAATTTCTGTTGTGGACTCATAAGTTGCAACGTCTGTTATTGCAAGTTCAGTCGTAATTGCCGTTGCGGTGACTTTTTCTACATCATCGGTTGATGGTTCACTTGTTATCGTAACTTTTTCTGACCCTCCTCCCGTTGTGTCTGTTGCATTGGGAATGTTTGTAACATCGTCAGTTGTCAGTTGAATGGTTGTCATATCTTGTGTTACGGATGGTTCGATCGTCACTTGTGTTATGGTGACTTGTGTCACATCGTAGGTTGAAGGTTCACTTGCTGATGTTACATCTGTTGAAGCTTGTTCTGTCGTGATTGTTTCTGTGATGGATTCTGTTTCACCATCTGTTGTTGATTCAGTAGTTGTTGTAACTTTAATTGTAGCTGGTTGTGTCGTTCCGGACGTTGTGGTGACTTCAGTTACACTACCAGTTGTGGGCTTAAAAGCGTCTTCTATGGCTGGTTCAGTAGTTCCTTTCGCTGTGGAGACTTCCGTTACGTCATGAGTTGTTGGTGCACTAGTTGTCGCAATTTCTGTTGCGGGTTCATAACTTGTAACAAATGTTGATGCTAGTTCAACGGAACTCGTCAATGTGATGACATCTGTTACAAAGTCAGTGGTTGGTTCATTGGTCGTAACGTCTGATATTTCAAGTTCACTCCTCCTTTTCGTTGCGGTAACATCATCGGTTGTCGGTTCATTAGCTGTCGTTACTTCTGCTGCGGCTTGTTCAGTTACTGTGGTGAGTTCTGAAACATAATTGGTTGTTGGTTGACTCGTTTTCGTAACATTTGTTGACCCTCCTCCTGTTGTGTCTGCTGCAGTGATAATTTCTGTTACATCGTCAGTTGTCTGTTGAATAGCTGTTATAACTTCTGTTGAATCTTCTTCTGTCGCAAGTGTTCCTGTGATTATTTCTGTTACATCCTCTGTTATTGGTTCAGTAGCTGTTCTAACTTTAATAGTAGTGGTGATATCAGTAGTACTATCGGTGGTGAGTTTATTAGTGTCGGCAAGAGTTGTAGGTTCACTAGTTGTCGCAATTCCTGTTGCGGGTTCAGTAGTTGTAACAAATGTTGCTGATTCAATGGAACTCGCCATTATGATGACTTCTGTTACACCATCTGTTAATGCTTCATAAGTCGTAACGTCTGTTATTTCAAGTTCAATCGTACTTGTAATTACTGTTGTCACATCATCGGTTGTTGCTTCATTAGCTGTCGTAACTTCTGTTGCAGTTTGTTCTGTCATGCCAGTTGCTGTGGTGAGTTCTGTAGCATAATTAGTTGATGGTTGACTCGTTTTCGTAATTTTTGTTGACACCCCTCCTATTGTTTCGGTTGCGGTGTTAATTGATGTTACATCGTCAGTTGTCAGTTGAATAGTTGTTATAACTTCTGTTTCAGATGGTTCAATTGTAATGTGTGTTTTTGTGAATTGTGTTACATCGTCGGTTGAAGATTCACTTGTTGATATTACTTCTGTTGAAGCTTGTTCTGTGGTAACCATTTCTGTGATGACGTCGGTTACACCATCTGTTTCTAGTTCAGTAGTTGCTTTAACTTCAATAGTAGCTGGTTGTGTCGTTTCGTACGTTGTGGAGACTTCAGTTACACTACCGGTCGTAGGTTTATTAGCGTCTGAAGTGGCTTGTTCAATTGTTCGTTGTGATGTGGGGACTTCTGTTACGTCACGGGTTGTTGGTTCACTAGTTGTTTCAATTTCTGTTGTGGACTCATAAGTTGCAACGTCTGTTATTGCAAGTTCAGTCATACTTGTCGTTACAGTGACTGTTGTTTCATCATCGGTTGTTGGTTTATTAGTTATCGTAACCTCTGATGCAGCTCGTTCTGTCATGCCAGTTATTGTGGTGAGTTCTGTAACATGATAAGTTGTTGGTTGATTCGTTTTCGAAACTATTTTTGACCCTCCTCCTGTTATGTCTGCTACAGTGGTAATTTCTGTTACATCATCAGTTGTCAATTGAATTTTCGTTATAACTTCAGTTGAATCTTCGTCTGTCGAAAATGTTCCTGTAATTATTTCTGTTGCACTATCTGTTGTTGGTTCAGTAGCTGTTCTAACTTTAATAGTAGCGGTGACATTAGTAGCACTATCGGTTGTGGGTTTATTAGCGTCTACTGTGGCTGGTTCAGTCGCTCCTTTCGCTGTGGAGACTTCTGTTACGTCATGGGTTGTTGATTCACTAGTTGTCGCAATTTCTGTTGTGGGTTCATAAGTTGTAACGTCTGTTATTGCAAGTTCGATCGTACTTGTCGCTGCGCTGACTGTTTTTACATCATCGGTTGTCGGTTCACTAGCTGTCGTAACTTTGGTTGTAACTTCTGTTGAGGCTGGCTTTGTCATACCAGTTGCTGTGATGAGTTCTGTAACATGATAAGTTGTTGGTTGACTCGCTTTCGTAACTTTTGTTGACCCTCCTCCTGTTGTGTCTGCTACAGTGGTAATTTCTGCTTCATCGTCAGTTGTCAGTTGAATAGTTGTTATAACTTCTGTTACAGATGGTGCAGTCGTAACTTGAGTTCTGGTGACTTGTGTTACATCGTCGGTTGAAGGTTCATTTGTTGATGTTAATTCTGTTGAAGCTTGTTCTGTCGTAACTGTTTCTGTGATGTCTTCTGTTACACCATCTGTTGCTAATTCAGTAGTTAGTATAACTTCAATAGTACCTGGTTCATTGGTTCCTGCTTTAATCATGACTTCCGTTATGTCAAGTGTTGTTGGCTCACTGGTTGTCGAACTTTCTGTTGTGAGTTCATTAGTTGTAACGTCTGTTATTGCAAGTTCAGTCGTACTTGTCGTTGCGGTGATTTTTGCTACATCATCGGCTGTTGGTTCACTTGTTATCGTAACTTTTGTTGACCCTCCTCCTGATGTGTCTGCTACAGTGGTAATTTCTGTTACATCGTCAGTTGTCAGTTGAATAGTTGTTATAACTTCTGTTACAGATGGTGCAGTCGTAACTTGAGTTCTGGTGACTTGTGTTACATCGTCGGTTGAAGGTTCACTCGTTGATTTTACCTCTGTTGAAGCTTGTTCTGTCGTAACTGTTTCTGTGATGTCTTCTGTGATAAACTCTGTTGTTGGTTCAGTAGTTGATTTAAATTCAATAGTAGCTGGTTCATTGGTTACTGTTTTGGTTATGACTTCCGTTCTGTCAAGGATTGTTTGTTCACTAGTTGTCACAATTTGTATCGTGGGTTCATCAGTTGTAAAGTCTTTTATACTTGTCGTTGCGCTGACTGTTTTTTCATCAACGGTTGTCAATTCAACTTCTGCTGTAACTTCTGTTGTAGCCGGCTCTGTCATGCCAGTTGCTGTGGTGAGTTTTGTGGCATGATTGGTTGTTAGTTGACTAGTTTTCATAACATTGGTTGACTCTCCTCCTGCTGTGTTTGTTGCGATGATAATTTCTGTTACATCATCGATTTTCGGTTCAATAGTACTTGTAACTTCTAGTATGGATGGTTCAGTCCTAACTTTTGCTGTGGCGATATATGTAGCATCATTGGTTGTAAGTTCACTTAATGTCGTAGCTCTAATTGTAGCGAGTTCGGTCGTGGTGGCTTCTGCTACGTCACTGGTTGTATGTTCACCAGTTGTCATAACATCCGTTGTGGGTTCATTAGTTGCAATGCGTGTTGATTCTGCTTCAGACGTACTTGTTGCTATGGTGACTTCTGCTACACCAGTGGTTGTCGGTTCGATAATTGTCGTAAATTCTGTTGCTAATGGTTCAGTCGTAATTTTTGTCATAGTGACATCTAANTACTTGTTGCTATGGTGACTTCTGCTACACCAGTGGTTATCGGTTGGATAATTGTCGTAAATTCTGTTGTAAATTGTTCAGTCGTAATTTTTATCATGGTGACCCCTGACACATCATCGGTTATGGGTTCATTAGTTGTTACGCCTGTTATTTTTGGTTCAGTCGTACTTGCTGTAGTGGTAACTTCTGCTACATCATTAGTTGTTTGTTGACTAGTTTTCGTAACTCCTAGACTTCCGGGTTCCATTGTGCCTGTTTTAGTGTGGTCTTCTGTTGCGACAATAGTTGTTGATTCAGTTGTTGCAATTTCTGTTTCTGGTTCATTAGTTGTAACTTGTGTTGCCGGTTCAGTCACACTTGTCGATCCGATAACGTTGGTTACAGCATCAGCTGTTGGTTCACCAGTTGTTGGTACTGCTGTTGCAACTTTCGCAGTAGCTCGTTCTGTCATGCCAGTTGCTGCGGTGATTTTCGGTACATAATGAGTTGTTGGGTGAAGAGTATTTGTAACTTCTGTTAGCCCTTCTTCTGTTGTATCTGCTGGTGTGGAGATTTCTGTGAAATCATTAGTTATCGCTTCCGTAGAAGGTTCAGTCGTAAACTTTGCTGTGGTGATTTCTATTATTTCATTGGTTGTAATCTCACTAGTTGTAGCTTGTTCGGTCGTCCCAGTTTCAGTGGGAACTCCTGTTACGTCATGGGTTGTTGGTTCATCTGTTGTTTCAGTTTCTGTAGTAGCTGGCTTAGTCATGCCTGTTGTTGTGGTGACTTCTGTTACAGTATCCGTTGTCGGTTTAGTCATTGCAGTAATTCCAATAGTAGGAGATTCTCCAGTGCCTATATTCATGGTGGTCCTTGTTATGTCGTCATCTGTGGGTTCACTGACTGTCATTAATTCCGCTGTTACTGATTCGTCGGTGTCAGTTGCTGTTGTGAGTTCTGTTACACCGTCGGCTGTCGGTTCACTGAATATAGTTACGTCTCTTATACCTGGCTCTGTCGTTCCACTTGGTGTGATGAATTCTGTTACACCAACTGTTGTTGGTTCAGAAGTTGTCTTTGCTTCAATTGTAGCTGATTGTGTCGTACCGTCTGCTCCGGTAAATTCTGTTGCACCTTCTGTTGTAGGGGTAATAGTGATCGTGGCGCCTGCTGTGCCTCTTTCTGTTATGGTTGCAGTTGTGATTATTTCTGATACATCAAGGATTGTTGGTTTACTACTCGTCGTAACTCTAAGAGGCGCTGGTTCAGTTGTACGTAATATTTCGGTAACCTTTGTTACATCATATGTTGTGGGTTCACTATTTGTAGTAGCGTCAGTAGTACCTTCTTCTGGTATGACTGTTGCTGTGCTGATTTCGTTTATATCATCATCTCTCACTTCACTGGTTGTTGGTATTCCAATAGTAGTTGGCACTGTTGTCCGAGCTGTTGTAATGATTACGGATACATCGTCAGTTGTTGGTTCATCAGTTGTCGCAACGTCTGTTATAGCTGTTTCAGTACAACTAGCCAATGTGGTAGCTTCTGTTACACAACTGGTTGTTGGTTCATCAGTTGTCGCAACGTCTGTTATAGCTGTTTCAGTACTACTAGTCAATGTGGTAGCTTCTGTTACACCACTGGTTGTCGGTTCATCAGTTGTCACAACGTCTGTTGTAGCTGTTTCAGTCCTACCTTCCACTGTGGTAGCTTCTGTTACACCAATGGTTGTTGGTTCACTTATTGTCTTAACTTCAATAGTGGCATACTCTGTCGTATATGTTGCTGTGGTAAGTTCTGTTGCAACATCAGATTTTGAGTCACTAGTTGTGGGAACTCCTGTAATAGCTGGTATGGTTGTAGATTTTCTCGTGATTATTCTTCTAACATCATCTGTTGTTGTTTCACTCATTGTGATAATATCTTTTGTAACTGGTTCACCCGTACTTGTTATTGTATCGACTTCTGTTGCACCTTGAGTTGTCGATTTACTAGATGTCGCTATACTAACTTCTGTTGCACTGTCCGTTGTCGATTTCCTAGTTGTCGTGACTCCTAGAGCAGCTGAGTCGGTCGTGCCTGCTGTTGTAGATACTTCGATTATATCATCGGATATGCGGTCACTCGTTGGCATAACTTTTGTTAAAGCTGGTTCTGTCGTTTCAGTTGTTGTTGTGACTTGTGCCGCACCATCAGTTGTCGATTTACTAGTTGCCGTGACTCCTACAGAAGCTGAGTCGGTAATTTCTGTCATAGCTGGTTCACTCGTACTTGTCAATGCGGTGAATTTTATTTCATCGCTTATTGTAGGTTCACTTCCTGTCGTAATTGCAATAGTTGATTGGTCTGTCGTATCCGTTGCCGTTATCAATATTGTTACGCCTTCAGATGTCGATTTACTAGTTGTCGTAACTCCTACTACAGTAGCCGGGTCAGTCACACCTGCTCTTGTGGTGACTTCTATTAAACCATCGGTTGCTGTTTTACTAGTTGTCGTAGCTTCTATCGTAGCTGGTTCATTCGTACTTGTCAATGTGGTAACTGTTATTACATCACTGATTATGGGTTCACTACTTGTCGTAATTTCAATAGTTGATTGGTCCAATGATGTGATAAGTTCTGTTACGCCATTAGTTGTCGATATTTCAGTCGTCGTAACTCCCACAGTAGTCGTGTCAGTCGTCCCTGGTGCTGTGGTGACTTCTGTTTTATATTTGGTTGTTAGTTCACCAGTTATCGTAACTTGTGTTGAAGCTGGTTCAGCCATCCTAGTTTCTGTGGTGAGTTCTGAGAAATTATCTGTTGCTGCTTCAGTTGTTAACGTAGATCCAGTAATGGCTGGTTCTGCCGCCCTGGTTGCATCATTACCCGTCGATGCACTAGTTGTCGTAACTTCTGTCGTACCTGGTTTACTTGTAAGTGTTGCTATGGTTACCTCTGTTGCATCATTTATTATGGTGTCACTCGTTGGCGTAACTTTCCTTGAAGCTGATTCTGTCATTCCAGTTGATGTTGTAAATATTGTTGCACCATCAGTACGCGATATACTAGTTGTCATAACCCCTGCAGTGGTTGGGTGAGTCGTACTTTGTGTAACATCTTCTGTTGTCGAAACACTTATTGTCCGAACCTTTGTTTTAGGTGAATCAGTCATCCCATTATCTGTGTTAACTTCTGTTGCAGAATCAGTTGTCGATTTACTAGTTGTCATAACTGTAGTGTCTATCGCAGTGTCTGTTGTCGTCAGGACTTCGTCGGTTGTTAAGTCAATAGTCGTCATATCTTGTGTCGAAGCTAGTTCTGTCATCCTAGTTTCTCTGGTGAGTTTTGAAACATCATCTGGTACTGGTTCAGTAGTGTATGTTGTCGTCAGGAATTCTTCGGTTGCTGAGTAACTAGTTGTCGTAACTTCTGTTGAAGCTGGTTCTATCTTCCTAGTTGTTGTTGTGAGTTCTGAAACATCATCTGTTTCGTGTTAAGTAGTTAACGTATATCTAGCTATAGCTGGTTCGACTGCACTGGTTGTTTTGACTTCTGTTACATCATTACCCGCCGTACCACCAGCTGTCGTGTCTTCTGTTGCAGGTGTAATTATCCGTGTCATTCTCGTTACTTCCGTAATATCATCGGTTGTTGTTTCACTAGTTTTCGTTGTAGCTATTTCTCTCGTTACTGTTGTTGTGTTGATAACTGTTTCACCATCTGTTGTTGAATCACTAGTTGTCGTAACTTCTACAGTAGATGGATAATTCGTCCCTGTTGTTGTGGTGACTTCTGTAACATCATCTGTTGTCGGTACACTTCTTGTCACACTTTGTGTTGTAGCTGGTTCTGTCGTCCTAGTCGCCGTGGTAACTTCTGTTGCACAATCAGTTATCGATTTACTACTTGGCGTAACTTCTACAGCGGATGGGTAAGTCGTACCTAATGTTATAGTGACTTCTCTAACACCATCGGTTGTTGATTCGTCGGCTGTCGTAACTTCAGTCGTAGCTGCTTCAGTCACCCCACTTGCAGAGGTAACTTCTGTGTCATCATCTGTTGTCGATTGACTAGTGGTTTTACCTCCTGCAGTAGCTGGGTCAGACAAGCCTGCTGTTGTGGGGACTTGTGGAACATAATATGTTGTTAGTTCACTGGTTGTTGTCACTTCTGTTGTAGCTCGATCAGTCGTCCCATTCACTGTGGTAACTTCTACTTCACCATCAGTTGTCGATTTACTTATTGTCGGAACTTGTGTTGTAGCTGGTTCTGTCGTTCCAGTTGCTGTTGTGAATTGTGTTGCATCATCAGTTGTCGTAACTTGTTTAGTAACTGGGTAAGTCGTATCTAATGTTGCAGTGATTTCTCTAACAATATCGGTTGTTGGTTCATCGGCTGACGTAACTTCTGTCGTAGCTGGTTCAGTCCTCCTACTTGCAGTGGCAACTTCTGTTGCAGCATCAGTTGTCGATTTACTAGTTGTGACTCCTACAGTAGCTGGGTAAATCGTGCCTGGTGTTTTGGTGACTTCGGTAATATCATGTGTTGTTGGTTTACTGGTTGTCGCAACTTCTGCTGTAGTGGGTTTAGCTGTGCCTGCTGTTATTGTGGTGATTTCTGTAACCTCATCGGTTGTTGGTTCAATAGCTGTTGTAACTCCTTCAGTAGCTGGGTCAGTTTTGTCTGTTGTTTCTGTGGGGACTTCCGTTACATCATTTGTGGTTCTTTCATGGACTGTCGTCGTTTCTGCCATAGGTCGTTCAGTCATTCCAGTCGCAGTGGTAACTTCTGCTGCACCATCTATTGTCAATTCACTAGTTGTCGTAACTCCTGTTCCATCATTACTTGTTGGGTCACTTCTCGTCGTAACCATTGTCGTAGATTGTTCAGTCGTCCCAGTTGATGTGCTAATTTCTGTTGCACCATCAGTTGTCGATTTATTAGTTGCTGTAACTCCTTCATTAGCCGGGTCAGTCGAGCCTGCTATTGTTGTGGTGACTTCTGTTACATATTTGGTTGTTGGTTCACTGGTTGTCGTAGCTTCTTTCAAGGGTCGATCAGTTGTTCCAGTCGATGTGTCAGATTCGTCTACACCATTAGTTGTCGATTCACCCGTTGTAACTCCAGCAGTAGCTATCTCAGTCTTCCCTGCTGTTGCTGTGTGGAGTTCTGTAATATCATCGGTTGTTGGTTCACTGATTGCCGAAACGTGCATTGTAGCTGGTTCTTTCGTCCGAGTTGTTGTGGTTACTTCGATTACACCACCAGTTGTAGGTTTACTAGTGGTTGCAACTCCTTCAGTAGCTGGTTCAGTTGTGTTTGTTGGTGATGTGGGTATCTCTGTTACACCATCTGTTGTTCGCCCACTGGTTGTCGTAACTTTTGTCGTAGCTGATTCAGTCATCCAATTTGCTGTGTTAAATACTACTGAACTATCAGTTGTCGTTGTCGTAGTTGTAACTCCCACGCTAGCTGGTTCAGTATTTCCTGCTGTTGTGAGGACTTCTGTAACACCACTGGTTGTTGGTTCACTGGTTATCATAATTTCCGTTGTTGCGGTTTCAGTCGTATCAATTGCTTCGGTCACTTCTGCTGCACCTTCAGTTGTAGATATACTAGTTGTCGTAGCTTGTCTTGTAGCTGGTTCTGTGGTCCGAGTTGATGCTACGAATTCTGTTCCAACATCAAGTGTTAATTCACTAGTTGTCGTAACTCCGAAAGTAGCTGGGTCAGTCTTTTTAGCTGTTATGGGGACTTCTGTAACACCATTTGTTGTTGGTTCAGTGGCAGTCGTAACTTTTGCCGTAGCTGGTTCAGTCACGCTAGATCCTGTGGTAACTTCTACTGCACCATCAGTTGTCGATTCACTAGTTATAACTCCCAAGGTAGCTGGTTCGTTCTTTCCTGGTGTTGTGTGGAGTTCTGAAACATCATCGGTTGTGGGGCCACTGGTTGTCGTAACTCTTGCAGTAGCGGATTTAGTCGTATCAATCGATGCGGTTACTTCTGTTGCCTCATCAGTTGTAGATATACTAGTTGTCGTAACTTCTGTCGTATCTGATTCTGTCGTTCCATTTGTTGTATTTACTACCGTTACATCATTCCCATTAATGTCGCCAGTTGTATTAATATCCAATGTATCAAGCTCTGGTGTTCCATTTGTTGTGACGATATTTGTTGTTTGTTCGGTCGCTCCCTGGCCTGTTGTTCCTGTAACATAATAAAAAAAAAATGTAGTGATCTCTGAAAATGGTTACGTTCAGACAATTTATGTAGCCTTAATTCTATCGCCACATAGTTTGTCCAGATTGGCCCATCTGTCTATAGCAAGGCGTTTAAAAAAGCCATTATAAAGCGCCATATAAATGTTATAATTATTAATCATTTTCATTCTCATTATTATTTCCTTTAAATATAAATATGTTAACATTTTATTAAGATTATCTTTGTGTGAAGCGGACCGGGATTTAACCCCAGTTAAGATCGACTCAAACCTTCGCGTTTTAGCACGCGTCGTTTTTTAAGACTAAAAAAGCTCCCCGAGCGCACAGTATATGCTGATCGGACGGCGAACTAACGTTTGGCTTGCGCCCAATGAGCGTTCGTCGGACGTCAGTCAACCGTATAAGCTGCGTCTCGGTGTGTCTAGGGAGTGTTTTTAATAATAAAAAAAACGCTAGGCGGACGCATGCTAAAGATGCAAAGGTGTGAGTCGACATTTAGGAAGCAGACACCCTAATGTCAGAATGCTTATTTGCGTTTCACTTGCCCCAAGCACAGGGTTCAATGGTTCTATGTAAAGATACGTTAGATTTCCTCACTCTCATTCAGTTGTTCTCTCTCTTTCTCTCTAACTATATAATACTGTTTCTTATGTCAAAACTACTTCCAAACTTCTTCACAATAATTGTCATGATTGTGCTTCTTTTATATAATATCACATTCCCTATCTTCCTGTGGGGTTCAAACACGATTCTAATGGGATAGATGAGAATTTGTCCAAGTGGAATATATCCCAATATTTCGATCTGGGAGCAGGCGGGGGCGCGGGAGTCGCCATATTCTGTTTCCCATTTTAGGATTACATCAAATAAAAGAACGGCTTGAAGTATGTGCTTCACCTATTACCCTTTCACCTTCTGCCTTGTCCTCTTCTTCCTTCCTTTCCTCGTCCTTTGCAGTTTATTTTTTATTCTTCTTCTTCTTCTTATTATTATTATTATTATTATTATTATTTTATTATTATTATATTTATCATTATCTTTTCTATCATTATTAACACGTTATAAACTATTTCCATAAAATAAAGTGGGTCATAGATAATAAATCCGTTTGCCGTGTATTCAACTGTGTGTACAAAGCAATCACAAGTCCGTTCCGATTTGAATAGAATTACAAAGGACCATTGAAATAGGCGTTCGACTTAATTTTACGAAAACTGTTTATATCGTGTTTATTATCATTATCATTACTAGTAGAAGTAGAAGTAGTAGTAGTAGTAGTAGAAGTAGTAGTAGTAGTAGTAGTAGTAGTTGTTGTTGTTGTATACCTCTTCTTCTTTATTTCTTTCTTCACCAACCATTGTAAGCAGCAATTGCATGGACAATATGTTAGCAAGTGTTAGACAAACTTTTTGGTCGTTATTTTCTTATCTATCTATCATCTATCTTATTTTGTATATTAGAATAAGGCTCAATGGTAGCCTAAGGAGACACCTAACTTTAATCTATACACCACAAAGACAGGATGTGTACTCACCAGAAACTTGTTTTAACAACACTGTTAAGGAATTAATCTAACGCAGAAACAAAGTGTATTGTTGAAACATGGCAAAATAGCACCGTATGAATCACTTTCATTCCGTGCTAGCGTTGCAATTATTATTATTATTGTTATCAGTATGATTATCATGACCATTAGTATCATTATTATTATCATTATCTTCTTCTGTGCGTTGTCTTGAATTAAAAAAGTGAGCGAGTGTGAAACAAACATTACGGTTTTGCTTTGCACAGCTGGTTTTAGAATAAGCAATTTTGAAAGGCAAAGGTTACATTGACTGATACTTAAACTCCTCCGCACCATCCCTGACCGACATCTAGCGCGATTTTTTGTAACAATCCTATCTAATCGTAGCTTTGTGACCAAGACGAGTGACGGACAAACTAGTCGCCCACGTCGCCTGCGGAATGGTGTACCTCAAGGCTCAGTTCTGTCCCCCTTGCTCTTCAATATCTACATCAGCGACCTACCATGCACATCTTCACATCAGTATGGATATATGCAGACGATCTAGCACTGCTCTACACAGACAAGAGCTGGAGTTAATCTCTGACTACCTCAAAACGTGGAGGCTGAAGCTGGGTGTAGCAAAGACAACTGTTACCCCTTCCATCTCAACACTAAAGAAGCAAACCGCGAGCTAACTGTACTCCATGATGGAAAACGCCTACCAAACAACCCTCATCTGACGTACCTCGGTGTGAAGCTGGACAGACAGCTGACCTATAAACAACACATCGAAGCCTTGCGTGCAAAAGTCTCAGCAAGGAACAACCTACTGCGACGCCTGGGAGGCACATCATGGGGTGCTTCTACATCGACCCTTCGCACAAGTGCATTGGCCCTGGTATTTAGCACAGCTGAGTATGCTACAAGCGTGGTGTAGGAGTTCCCACAGCAAAAAGTTGGATCGCACACTTAATGACACCTTGCGCCTCATCACTGGATGCCTGCGTCCAATACCCACTGATCTCCTCCCGGTCCTTGCAGGAATTGCGCCACCAAGGTTACGTCGAGAGAACCTGACTGATAAGTTGACAAATACATCTCTTGCTGCAGAAGATCATCCCTTGCACAGGCTAATACGTGAATCCCAAGACCTAGGTCGCCAACGTCTCCGATCCCGTCACCCTTTCTCTAGGCATACTGCTGACCTCAGCAAATCAGATTTCAGCCTAATCCAAGAGTGGGAAAAGAGCTGGGAAGGGACGGCCCGACCACGACAATTCACAGTTTCCCCGGACACCAAAGCCCCGACTGGTTCCAAGCTCCCTCGGAAGAACTGGGTAACGCTGAATCGACTGCGAANCTTGTACTGAAAAATTAATTTGTAAATTATGGAAGGGATGTTGATGTTTGAGGGGTGGTTTGTCAGAAGAAAGAAAATGTCCTTATTGGCAGAATTTTCCCGATTTGGCATTATTGTGGCACAGTTAAACTTGCAACATCGTTTGTAGTCTGTTGGGATTCGTCACAATAGCGTCACCCTCGCCCTAAAAAGACTACAATGGAACAAAGATTTACAATAACATCTAATCGGTTCATGTTTCCTTCAATCAACGTTATGGTTTGTCTCCTTTTTCAGTCCTTTCAGCGAGAGTCTGGTAACCAAATTTATCTCACTTATAGACGATGTGGTACGGTGTAAGAAAAACTAGTACCAGTCGCTATGTATGTGTGTTTTTTTTTCTTTTGTTACTGTTGCACAAGCTTTACAAGTGGTAACACACTTTTCTACCTGGTACGAAGCCCCTCCTTTGGCCAAAATTTGTTTGGTAGCCCTCAAGCGAGCAACCTTCTGAAAAAAACTCAGAGATGAACTCATGCACAAAGTTGACGAAAAATTTGCAGAATTTTTTTTAAATACCAAGATAAAATGTATTTTAGATAAGCAATCCTATTGACTGAATTAAAGCTATTTCAATGTAAATTTAGAATGTAAACACTAAACTTGCGCACTAGGAGAAATCTGAAGTGTCTTTTTGTTTTTCATTATGGATATACATTATCGTTTAAAAATTTCCATTTCGTGTAAAAAAAAACACAGCAATTTGTTTTTTGTTTTATGCTGACATATAAATATTACATTATCTTAAATTTAGCAACCAGCAAGCTGGCATGTTTTCGTGCAACAGGTTTACGGTCATAATCACGGGTATCTTTAAACGGGTTTATCCCCATCTCGTCCAATGCCATCTCGTCCAATGACCGTTTTGTCCAAACGCGCTTCGTCTAACATTAGGTCGTCTAATAACCGTTTTGTCCAATATTCATTTCGTCCAATAGCCGCTTTTTCCAATAACTAGTTAGTCTATTATCCTGTTCGTCCAATAGTCATTTTGTCCATTAACGTTTGGTCCAATAACCAATTCGTCAAATAGCCAGTTGGGCTAACATCACTTCATCCAATCATCAGTTTGTCCAATATCACCTTGTCCAATAACCATTTTAGGCTAATTCATGTTTGTCTAATAGCCAATTGGTCTAATTTCCATATGGTCTAACTACTATTTGGTCCATTATCCATTTGGTCTATAACTGATCCGTCCAATTATCATTTAGTCTATTTTCTAGTTGGTCCAATACTCGCCTGGTCCAATATCCAGTCGGTCTAATAACCATTCAATCTAATACACACTTGGTCAAATTACCATTGCGTCTAATCCGTATGTTATTCATGTTTATTTGAACAACATTGTTTGGGTACGTAAATTTACCGTAATATCTGAATGCCAGTACGTACATATAATATCGAAAGTGGTACCGGTGCATTTCGGTCATGCCGTCTCTAAAATTTTGTTTCATATGCATTGGTCTCCATCATATCAATCATGTGTACATCTAAATGATAATAATATTGTATATAGACCAAACAGTAATTAGACTTATTGGGCATTAGACCAACCGAAGAATGGACTGAATGATAATTAAACTAACTGTTGATTAGAGTAAATGTTAATTGTACCAATTGCTAAATGGACGAGGTGATAATTAGACGAACTAATGTTAGACAAACTGACGATAGACAAACCGGTAATTGGACCAAATGACGTTGGACAATCTGATGATTGGGCAAAGTGATACTAGACAAAGCGATAAATGGACGAAGAAGGACTAGACCACATGATGATTGGACGAATAGGCAATTGGACAACATGGAGATGGACCATATGGTTATTGGACAAAATGGCTATTGGACGAACGGGATATTGGACAAATTGGTTATTGGACAAAGCGGCAATTGAACGAAATGTTTATTGGACGAAATGTTTATAGACGAAGTAATGTTGGACGAAGCGCGTTTGGACGAAACGGTCATTGGACGAGATGGCATTGGACGAGATGGCAATTTACCCTTTAAACGCTATCCTTTACGTCGGCTTCGTGCAACCGCCCTCTGGTCCTACCCATTAGAGAAGTGAAAACCTTTTGACTAGTTTGCCTCAATTTGGTCAGGAAAAATGCACTTTACAACGCAATGTTTAAAGTTTCTGAAATAAACCTGGGATAAAAGGAATTCATGTTAATATGTCTGTTGAATTTCAAGTTGGAGAACGTGGTGTGACATACACTTAAAACAAGAATAACGTCCTTGAGACAGTTCTTGGAAAAAATTTCGGAAAGTTGAATACAAAAATACAATCTTCATATGAATCTACTATTACGCCTCTCGCCCCCCCCCCCCCCCCCCCTGAAAAAAGGTAAAAACTGAATGTTGCATTAAAATGAGAAAACAAAACAGTGTATATTTAATGAAATCAGGTACCTTATATGAAAAAAATAAACAACTAAAATGAAAGTTAAAAGATTTATTTAGAATTTATCAAAACATGAATTGGAAGAGCTTTCACGTAATTTATTTTCAATTTTCTTCATTACTTTTGTACAACTTATATTCCGTTAGATGATTTTTACAACTGAACTTGATCGAGTATTAAAATTCCATGTGATAATTTTATTAGCCAAGTAATCTGCAGAGACATGTCATGAAGTGTTATTCTATACCATCTTATTTCTTGAAATATGTGACTTCAGAAGCACATAGCTCATAAATTATCCCCCGCTTTCTTAAAGCATGCACGGAAAATAGTTCAGCGTTTGCGGATTACCATAGTAACATGGCTGAGGAGGTCAAAGGCATACACACGTGTTGTCATGTCAATAACCGTAGTTGGTAAGGCAACTCCTCAAACATCGATGTATACCAGTCTACTTTAAAAAAATATATATATCTAAATAAAAAAATTGGGGAATACCAAGAAGTAATTGAGCTCACGTGCAGAGAGAGTGGATTGAGTTGTGAACTGAGAATGCTCGAGTCGTTAGCATTAATAGCCGTAATGGGAATTGATTACAATGGGTTATCAAGTGAAAGTAAAATTAGTAATCTCATTACATTAAAGTTCTGATGATTAGTGACCCAAGAAAAGCAAGGTGAAATTACATTGAAAAATAAGAAGCGAAGTATGTGGGCATTAGAATGAATGCCAGCAGACACTTCTTAACTCAATATTTGAATTCGTCTGACCCCGATTCACCTCCAATCTATTTTTTTCGCTAGGGAAAATCATGAAGGGGAAGTTACGTTTTTTTGATGATGATGAGCTTAACATGTATACTTTTCCCTTTGTCCAAAGCATGTATGTGGTGCCTGATAGATACGCATCTATGAAGATGAAACTGGAGAGCAAATTATTATACACTTGGAAAATAACGTGGAAAAATAACATGAAACAAGAAATGAAAAGTAAAATTGTAATTGAAATCAAAATGAAAGGGGGTCGAATGCTGAAAATTAGACGGCTTAGCTGTTTTTGAAAAAGTTAGATATTTTCTTCAACTGCGGAGATATTTGTATCACTAGTGTTATATTTAATTTGATGGGTTACAGTAATACAAATATACTGTACATACGTAGTATGTATAGGCATTTTTAGTAACCATTTGTATTATAACTACTTTCCTTAAAGAATTAAAGCACTTTTCATGAATTTGTACATCAAGTAGATATCAAACATCCATGATATTTAAGAGGATCATTGTCAATATTTCATTGTACACGTAAAATGAACAAAATTCAAATAAAAATGACAGATTTAGTCGTATTCTTTAGAGGAAAGAATTAACTCATTTTCTGCTACATTTTTTTAATTCTCATTGGCTTTGTGCATGGACTCCACTCTTCCAGGAATCAATGGGTTAACTCTTGGCACATTCACATGTGTGAAATTATTAGTATAGCAGATCCCATGGAAGCAGTATAGCCAAAAAGTGTAAGGCAAATGTTCAAGTGTGCATGCGGCTTACATTACAAGAAAGCCTTGAACCATGAACAGATGAATATTGCATTAAAACGTTTTATACTGAAAGTAGTTTATATTTGAAGAGTTACGTGACGAGACTTTACTCCAAGGCATCAAAGCCAAGGTCGTCACGGGTGGGGGATAATATGCCCCCTCCCCTTCCCTCTCACCCATTCATGCATCCCTGGACTGGCGCCTTCTTTATGATGGAGGGATGAAGCGTGGGCAAACATGGCATATGGAAAGATTTAAAGGTTGATTTCTTCTTTTTCTGAGTACTGTTGTTGTTGTTGTTCTTATTTTTGTTTCTTTCTATTCTTCAGATGGTACTCTCCTTTTTTTATATTCCTTTCCTTTTATTTTCTAAGCAGCATTAATTTCTTCTTTTTGTTCTTCTAACTATGCATTAATACCATCTTCTTGCTTTTCTTCCTACTCTTCTTCTTCTTCTTTTTCCTCTTACTATTATTATTATTATTATTATTATTATTGTTATTATTACTATTATTATTATTATCATTATTACTATTATTATTATTATTATTTCTCTTCTCCTTCTTCTTCTTCTTCTTATTATTATTATTATTATTATTATTTTCTCTTCTTCTTCTCTTCTTCTTCTTCTCTTCTTCTTCTTCTTCTTCTTCTTTTTCTTCTTCTTCTTGTAACTAAGTGGTGTTGGCTTTATTTGTAAATAAGATTTTATTTGAAAAGTAAAAAAAAAGTCTTCTTCTTCTTTTTCTTTTCCCTCTTATATTATTATCATTATTATTGTCATTATTATTTCTATCATCATTTCCACCTTTTCTATCCATTCTTCCAAATTCATTGTTTCTTTTTTTCTCCCTTCTTTCTCATCTAGATAATAATGATTCTAATCTTGTTGTTTCTCCTCTTATTTATTGTCCTTTGTCGCTCTTCCTCTTGTTTCTCTTATTGTTCACTTGTTTCCTCTTCTTCTACTACCACACCTTTTTTCACTTTCCTCTTCTTCTTCTCCTAGCCTACTTCTATTTTCTCCTTTACGCGCTGAATAAGGATTTTCTCAGAAACTTTGAAACTTTTCATGTCCATATATATAAAGGTAATCTGAGCAAAATGTAGCCCGCCAAGAGCATGAAGAGGGATGATATGGATTCGCATTTACTTCGGATCAAGCAAGCAATACCAGCTCCTGCCATAACGGTTGAGATTGAGACCAAAAATTATTTTTTTTTTAACAGGAGCAGAAAAAAATTGGTGAGCAGAACAAAAGAGAAACTTTGAAAAAAAATCAGACAAGTAATAGAATAAAAAAGTAATGAATTTTTAAAGATTTGAAAAAATGAGCAAATCAGTGAAAATTTTCAGACCTGTTACCAATTTGATAAAATCAGGGGTGACGTTTGTCTAAATGTAAACACGCAAATAGGGGATCTGCATATCAATATAGATATCATAGAGTTAAAGTTTTGATGAAATCATATTTTTTGAGAAAAAGTAACATTGTTAACATTGATGTTAATATGATAAATAGTCAGTTGTACACCTGTGACGTCATCAGTTGCCAATTTGTCTAAGTATTTGAACATTCATAATGTTCTTATTATTTTTTGCGATGTTCTCAAATTGTTTGTGTTTTACTTAAATAATTCACCGCTCCGGTTGAGGAAATTTTATTTTGGGGCTTTTGAAATTATTTTACCAGTTACTCATGTACCAAAAGTAAAATACTAAACATGTTAAGAATTGTAGTAGGCCTTGAGTCTGTGTCTTTTACTACATTATTCGGGACGCTTTATGTCGCCGCTTTTGTTATTATCCAAATCTGAATGTGATTGGGATGTTATCACATTTAAAGTCTAAAAAGCAACTATCAAATATGATCAAGTCATATTGAACATCAAAAGTCATTCGGAAAGTAAATTGATTTATTCAGCACAGCTAAATGATTTGATCAAAACTTTTGTTTTCAGAAAAAAGCACTGTGCATGTTTTAGACTAACAAATGATATATAAAACAACTTGTATGTCTCTTTGGACATGAATCTAAATTCCCCCCCCCCCCCAAAAAAAAAGGAATACAAAAATGAAACACGTCATTCCCTAAAAACAACCATATCAGAGTTCACAACTCAAACAGTTTGAATTTCTCTTTAAGAAGCATACGTACCTTGAATCGATGAGAGTATGAGAGCCAGAAAGATAACTTTTCTTAGTATCCGATTTTTAACAGGATGATGGCGTCGAGCACTTGGTTTACATGGTATACATGGTAGAAAGGAGATGAATGGCAATTCGACATAACTTAAGAGACCTAGAATCCTGTTAAAAGAAAACACAGAAGAGAGAAATTTTCCAACAATCATAATTCCTCTAAAAAATCCCTTCAAAACATTGACTATCATGGTAGCCCAAGCTATATCCAAATATCGATAATTTATCTACGATCAGAACGAAATCCATTTTTCAAAGATGATGTGAAGAAACATACTAGATTATTTCGAAATTTTAACTTTTTATATGCAATGTCTGATTACCTTAAGAAGCATTGTATAGTCATGACTTCACATTATTTCATAACCCCTTCCTCTATTTTTGGAGGGTAGGGGTTATGAGTGTATTCAAAGTAAAATTGAAAAGTTTGAATCAGAATAAAAAATAGAATTAATAGTCTCACCTCATCTTGAATAATCCGTTTCCTTCTAACAATATGAATGAAACATTAATGTTGTCCTATTAATCATACACGCGAGATTTCCAACTTATTCCTTCTAGATCCCCCGAGATGATGGAGCACCAGAACGAAAGTTTTTTCCCCAATTCGTTGACTGCAAACTGTTACCATGTATACGGACCAGATTTGTAATACCGTTGCACAGGCATGCGTGTCCGTTAACCCCCCTCTCTCGCCCGCCCGGTCCATGTACTGTTGTGGTGGGTGTTGAGGGTGAATGATGATAATGATGATAATAATAAGAAGAAGAACAATAAGAAGAACAAGAACAAGAAAAAGAAGAAGAAGAAGAAGGATTAGAATAGTATTAATGGTAGTGACAATAATGATAATAATAATTAGCAATAATGATACTAAGAACAACAGTATTAATCCTGATAATGATAATAACAATGACAATGATATACAATATTGATTATAATAACAATAATAATAATAACGATAAGAAGAAGAAGAAGACAAAAAAGAAGAAAAAGAAGAAGAAGAAGAAGAAGAAGAAGAAGAAGAAGGATGAGGATGAGAAGGGGAAGAGGAATGAGAAAAAGGAGAAGGAAGGGGAGAGAAAGGTGGAGGGGAGGATGAGAAGAGGAATAAGAAAACGAAGGAGAAAGAGCAGGAGAGGAATGTGGAGGGGAGAAGGAGAAGAGGAAGAAGAAAAAGAAGAAGAAGGAGGAGATGAAGGTGGATGATATTCTCACATCTTAGCCCATTAACAACTGGAACTGGGTAGTCCCTTCACACGGTCTATGGGAAGTATAGAATTTGAGAGTCAATGGATTAAAACAACCGTCGGGCTACAACTATTTATGGAACAAGAAAGAGTGGCGGGGGTAGAAGGGCAAACGCCCAGTGCGATATCATTAGATCGGTTCAACCTCACAGCAGCGTATCGTCGCGATGTCGGTTTTGGGGATTCCCACATTAATGTCGACTTGGGACTTAGATAAAGGTGTCATTGAAAGTTTTCCAAGTCATTCCATTAAAATTGTTCTCTTAAAATATTCAAAATTGCGTGCGTTATTTCTTGTGAAAATATTTGGTGTGATTCAGCAGGCCAGATATATAGAAAGTCATAAGGCATGATAGTCAGATTTGTTGGAAACATTGCGTAACTATATGCTCCGGGGATATATACTAAAATAAATAAATAAACAAATAAATAAATAAATAAATAAATAAATAATAAATAATAATATATAATTATCAATGCTTATTATCAACTTTTATTTATTTCTTCATTTTCATTTAATTCTTTCATCATTATTCCGGGGGTCATATTGAAAACTACTTTAGAAACACCCCCATCTTTTTTTTCTTTCATTCTCTCTTAGAGGTCGATCTGAACTTCAAACTCGAGTTCTTGACTGAATCATTTAAAGCCTCTTCTCGTTTTCTTAGTTTTTAATTTCTTTGTTGTATTTGTAATATATTGCATTTGATGTAGCCCTGAGAAGGTTTGAAGATTTGGAAAAGCAGGTAGGTTGAACATTAAATGTGGCAATAAAAAAAAAATGTTTCTTTTGTATATATAAAAAATTATCTCAGGAACATGTCCACGACAAAAACATTGGGATAGGTCGATCAACCAACGCTTTGGTACTTCTTTTAAAGCAGAACATGATCATTTTCAGCAAAAACAGCTGTATGAAGTCATTTTATCAAGTCTCTTGATACTTATTTTTTGAGTGGAAATTTAACTTCAGATGTCTGATTGAAAAGAGAAAAATCCAATCCATCCAACATAGCACCTCATATCAAGAATATTCACGCCAATGCATTCAGTGAAATGCCCTCGAGTAAAAAATTTGCCTTTTAGACAAATTACAGTCGACTGAAAGTTTGACATTTCAACTTCCGCTTCTGACAGACGGTCATCTCCATGGAAACGAAAAGCGGCGGAATGCATGAAATGGGAGAGATTTTGGTAAAAAGGAACCAGAAAATAAAAATGACGAAGTTAGCATGAGCTACATGAACTCCTGTTTATATCTTACACGCATGAAAGCTTATTTTGTCATTATATTACCTAAGATTTTAATTTAGTTCCTACTGAATTTGTAACCTATCTGATTTTCAGATACTCGGTTTAATCGAAAAAAAATATATATATTAACATATTGAAGTCGCCATCAATTGCGAAATGGTCCAAACTTATAGAAATAAGATGCAGAACTTAGCGTTACAAGAAGGGTGCAATTCCATACATTGTACGAATGTTGAACGCAGACTAACTGGCTCCATTATAACATAAGTATAAAAGCACCTTATATTTTCTCTTTAATACTGCCATATAGTGTTCATCACTTTTTATCATACCTATTTTTCATAATGTTTTCATCTTGGTAATAAACTTTATTTGAATGATGCTATAATATCTATTAATCCGTTTCCCTGAGTCTTAAATGACCGTCACTCAACAACATAGTCTCGTAAATTGTATACTTAGTTACTAACCAACAAACCGCCAAAATTGTACTCGTTTGAATAAAAAAAAAAAATTATCGCTTTTTACCTCACTAATTTCTTTCAAACGGAAATATTAGTATTACTCTAACACTATTTATTGTTTAACCGTGTATATACTTAATCATTAGTGACAACTACTCTTTTTTATGTAATTAATCGTCTCATATGCTATTATCGCCTTATATGCTATTTTTATATCTGCTGTTATGTATTTTGAATGTCTTTTAATTGTACGATATGGCACAATTCAGCCTCCTGGCTGCTATGATATATCTTAATAAACATTGAATCAAATTGAATTGAATTAAACAGTTTTGAACTGATAATATAATTTTCTTAAGAACGGCAATCAATTTTACAAAATAAAAGAAGGGGGTGATGAGAATGACAATGACGGTGAATCAAATTTACTAGTAGATCTGTATTCATGTATACTGTCGTTTGTTTTGCTTAGTGAAACTCTTGTTGCTATGTGACAGTCAAACAAATATCTATATAAGTCTCCAAATAGATTTAGAGAACCTCTCCGTAACCCCTGAACTTGATATGTTAATCATTACTGGGTCTACTGCGATAAATTATCAGGAGCTTGCGTGGGTCCACCCACCTGCTTTTAAGCTTAAACCCTTTCTCTTAAACCTGCGTCACACCTTTGCGGTTTTAGCCTGCGTCGGCCCAGCGTTTTTGGAAGTTAAAAATGCTCCCTTGAAGCACAAAGACGCAAATCATGCGGTGGACTGACGCTCGTCGTACGCTCGTTGAGCGCAAGCCGAACGTCAGTCCACCGTCTGATCTGCGTATGCTGTTCGTCAAGGGAGCGTTTTTAATTTCCAAAAACACTTGGACGACGCAGGCTAAAAACGCAAAGGTGTGACGCAGGCTTTAGAATTGGTCGTAATTCCCGGAGGGAAAACATTGATGACGGGAAATTGGACCAGGAATAAAAAGACATGATTCTGGAAGATTGGCTCGCCCAATAATGTGATGATGCATTCGACCGATGAGTGACGGATGACTTTGTTTACTCCATCTAAGTGTGTTCTCTTTTCAATCCTGCTGACCCCCTCCCCCACCC
>BQKZ01002127.1:25388-35706 GCA_036244855.1 Temnopleurus reevesii
CCCCCCCCCCCCCCTCCCACCCCTCCTCTTTCTTTCCCGCTTTCTCTCTTTAGACATCACATTCAGGTGTTCGTCAAATATATTCCCTCATTCCATGTTGACTTCAGCACGTATCACCTCCTGACACCATCACCGACCCAGCCTTGATCCTCTCTTTTATTCTTAACCCATTAAATCCAAAGCCTGCTATAACTATGTTTGACTTCTTGGAAATGTATTATTGTGTAATAAACCTAACTCAATGGGTTAAATTTCGATGGTTGATTTTATTGTTTTGGTGATGATTAATGACAAGTGCATGAGAGCGTCAGGTCCACATGATGTGTGAACCAAAAGGTGCAAAAGACAACTCCAATTGTTTTTTTTTTAAGTGGGCCATGTTGTGACAACATGAATCTGGTATCTAGATTGTAGAACATCCGACAAGAGATAGAGCAATGCCATTGCTGAAAACTGGCTAAAATGATGTCAGTGTTGATCTGAAACTTTCCCAGAGATGCAAAATACTGGTATCGGAATTGGGTGTTTGCAGTAGATGCTACCATTTGGTCACAATACAGTCAAAACTCGTTATAACGAGGTCCTTGGGACCAGAAAAATGGAAATAAAGTATAAAGAGATGGGACGAGGAACACTACCTTGTTATAACGAAATCTTGTTATATCAGTGCTCTTTATAATGAGGTTGGACTGTACTAGTGTATGTACATATAAAGCCATAAAGAATGTTAACTAGGACCAAAGGTGCATCATCGGACAGAATAATCTCTAAGGCATTATGATGCCATACAATTAAGAATTAAGAATTAACAGACAACTCCTCTCATTGAATGATTAGCATTGGCTTTATAGATAATAGCCCTTTAATGTTATGTAAATAAACACCTGCTTGACAATTATGTGGGATAGAAGGGAAGAAAATAATCTTCTCTCCTCGACCAATTATGCCTAGTCAAATGATAGGTATATTTTTGTCCTTTCTCTCACTGTTCCGAGTGAAAATATCTTTGAATGTTACAGTGGAACCTTGTTATGAATAAGTTCATGGGATAAGAGAAACCTCTAATAGTGAGACCTTGTATAAAATGAAATGCAACGAGATGGGACAAGGACAGTCATTCACATTGTTAAAATGAGAATTTGTTAATATCAGAGCTCCTAAGATTGAGGCTCAACTGTATTCCAGGAAACTGTCAATATCTATGGACTATTAGATATTAACTCATTTAAAAAATCAACAGGTCAAAGCAAAAGTAAAGAATAAGAAGCATGGGCTAGCTACAGTAGATTATTGTAATCCAGTGGAAGGCATGGAAGGTCAAACGTTTTCATAAAAGTCTTTTCATATGCTTTCTTTGCTCTTCTTCTTCTTCTTCTTCTTCGTCTTATTCTTCTCGTCCGTAGATGAAGACTCAGTCTTCTCATTTTTATGATTACTTGACTCGGGTGATTCATATTCTTCTGATTTTCGTTTACTGCTAGATTTCTTCTTCTTCTTCTTTTCAACTCCATCACATTCCTCTGTCACAACCCCTTCTTTTTTCTCAGATTCATTTTGATTCTTCTTCTTCTTCTTCTTAGATGTTATTCCATCTTTGCTTTCATGAGAACTGAGGTCTTCACTATCCGATTTATCTTCCTCTTTTGCCCGTTTCTTTTTCTTCTTTTTTGTCACTCTCTCTTCACCTGTCTGATTTGTATCTGCATTGTCCAAGTCTTGGCTGCTGACATTATCAGCATCCAAGACAGTCTTCTTTTGCTTTTTGAGTTGTTTATCGTCAGAAACACAGGAATGTCCATTGGCAGCAGGCGTCTCTGCAATGTCCCTCTTTGGCGTCATTTGACCATCGTTAATCCGTTCAAAGAGAGCAACAAAGAACCCATTAGTGAGGTCCACATGCGGCGACGCCCTGATACAGCACCGCCCGATCCTCTGCCCCTCCTCATCCTCATCGATGGACCATCCTCTATGGTCCCATGTGCCCTGCATGACAGGCACCAGTCTGACCCCCTCACACTGCTCCAACACAGCCTTCACCACATCCTCATTCTCCTCCCGATGCACTGAACAGGTGGAGTACACCACTCTCCTCACCCCTGGGAAGGATAGCGCATGGCTAAGGATTCGACACTGCAGCTGATGCAGTGACCTCAGCCTTACTGCATCTCCCTCCATGCTCTCATCCACTAGGTAGTCTTTCCTGTTAGCCATACCAGACCCGCTACATGAAGGATCCACAATGATGTACTCTACGTTCCTATTCTCATCACTCTGTGGGTCGACGGTGAGGAAGTCCTGGTTGATAGTCTTGGCTATAGTCACTCCAGCTCTGCTTAGAAGATTGTCCATTACTCTCACACGCTTTGGGTCTAAGTCATAAGCGTAAATTTTCCTGGGAAACAATGAGAATGAAGATATAATAAACATTGTAGCCAAATTGATGAATGAAGTGGCAAATTTAATCTGGAATTTCAAAGGAGCTTCACTATTATCACACTTCTAGCTCTCACCTTAAATGAAGAGTCTATCCAAAAATATTTTTTTTAACAGGATAAAAAAGATTGAAGAAAAACTGACAAGTAACATAAGATTTATACATTTTTTAAAGATTTGAAACCATGAGCAAATCAGTGAACATTTTCAGAAATGTTGCCAATCATATGACATCATGGAAATCTAAGGTGCAAAATTCATAATTTCTACAAATTTGTCTTAATGCTTAACCTTCATAGCTTTCAAAAAGATTTGCGGTTGCACCATGTGGTGTGGGGTTATCTTTCAAGAAATAGTCCTGAAAAGGACTGAGCAAAAGCTCAAAAAAGATAAAAACACAACGTTCCGAGTAGATTTAACTAACTCGTCCTCAGGTGAAGGAATCACTGGTAGGGGACCTACGAGTGAAGAGCTCTTACTACACCATGCAAGCTCTAGTTTTTCTTCCTTCATAGCTTTCTTATTAAAGGGAAAGACTAGTTTTGGGAGGAGGGCACTTCAGATATTTAACTAGTTTGCGAGCTGCAGTAAAATTATTACCATAATGCATTTTTTCAATAGTAAATTAGAGCATGTTCATAGTTTGTTTGAATGAAATCGACCTAGAAATGGCTTAATTATCGCAAAATAAAATAACCTGGTGCGGTCGTACTTCCTCACAGAACATGCTTCACGTACAAAATGAACGCGAACCCACACACCGCAGACAATACCACCGATCGCACCGCCAATTTCAGGCCGACGCTCTCCCGCGCTAAAGCACTTAGCACACCGCAGGAACGATGGCGTATTGACCTGTTCGACGTAAAATACATAGAATACGAGCATAAATGTACTCCTAATATCCTACATAGATATATTTAGGCATGTAAAGCAACTTGTGAATACATCAGCTCGTTTAACATCACTTTCTGCATCCTGGTCATTACGAATCTATACCTTTAATTGACAGATTTTTCTCTGAATTCTTTTGTTCTGTTTATTTGATTTTTTTTCTTCTCATGTTGAAGAACTATTATTTTGGGATATACTCTTCTTTGAAATATTCAAAGGGAATAAGTTTCAATTCCACACCTGTCATCTATTTCAACCAGTAAAGAAATAATAAAAAAAATTAATTGTCAATATATCATTATAACATTTCTACATTTCTCCATTAAAAAATAAAAACGGTCTGTCATCAATATCACAAACCAAACCTTTATCTAGAAATGGGGAAAACCCCTTCCAAGTTGTCTCACATTGGGCTACATAAACGCATCATATTCGGTTTGTTTGACACAAAAATAAACAATGTTATCATGGAATGTTAACTACTGTATTATGACAGTGTAGCTGTCAACGAGAGAGGGCACTAATGCTATAAATCAAATCTGTATTTTGCTTCGTGAAACCTAAGAAGAAATAGTTGAAGACGCCTCTTTTAATTGTGTAATACAAGACAAGATCAAAGGGGTCATGTACTTGTCTGAGAAATTCGTCACTAAAAACACAGAAAACTAAATATATGGACCCAGTTAAGGCAGAAATATAGTTTTGGTAAAGATTAAGAAATGTGAATTCTAAAGGATTTTGATCATGAGATATAACTTAAACACATTGCGAGACCATAGCATGATGTTTCTATGAACTGATTCTTTTGTGAAAATTTGAATTTAACCATTAAATAATACTTAGCGCCCTCTTTCAGTAATAACAACATATCTTTTGTTGTCATTATCCAAATGACTAGCACAAATAACCTCCATAGATTGAAGAGCGCCATCCAGCCAGAAAACCAACAAACCAAACCAACGTTGTGGGGCATATGCCAGGTTATTTTTGAGATTTGACAAAAGAATAATAAAAATGCATTGATTTAATTTAAAAAAGGCTCTTCCAATTCTGTGCATGAGAAGGTGTCATTTATGAAGACGACAATATTGATTCAGTTTTTTTTGTCCATATTGAAAGGTTGTGTATTGAGGAAGAGGGGAATGCGAAATAAACGGGACATGTTAAAAATTGTCAATTCAATATTGACAGAGTAAATCAAGAATGAGATTCTTACCCGTTATTTCCAAGTAGACTAGCCATGTGACTAGTCTTGTTTCCAGGAGCTGAGCAAGCATCAATCACATGAGAACCTCGTTCAGCAGAGAGTATAGAGGCAGGGAAACAACTGGCCTACATACAACGAAATGGAAGAAAAATAGAAACTTTAATAGTAATTGACACTATTTTGCTGGATCTGATATTGAGAAATAAATGTTTGCCTTATGATGATTATCATACTCATCATTATCCTCATCATATTAACCTACATCATTATCATCATAGCAATCATCATCACCATCATCTTCATCCCCCGACTACCCCTATCATCATTATCATGAATAACATCACCTCAATCATCATTATCATCAGCTCCATCATCATCACTATCATCGACATCATCATCATCATCATCATCATCATCATCATCATCATCATTATCATCAGCTCCATCATCATCACTATCATCGACATCATCATCATCATCATCATCATCATCATCATCATCATCATCATCAGCTCCATCATCATTATCATCATCATCATCATCATCATCATCATTATCATCATCATCATCATCATCATCACGGTCATCATCACCATTATCATAATCATCAGCATCAACATAACCATCACCATTATCATCATCATCATTATTATCATCATTGTCATCACCATCATCATCCTCATCGACATCATCATCACAATCATCATCATCATCACTAGCATCAGCACTATAATAACCATCACCCCATCATCATCAGGATCTTCATAAATATATCACCATCATTATTGCCATCATTGCAAACATCGCTCATGTACTGCCCTGTTTCTAAATCTTTCCCCCATCATGATCATAATCATCATCATCATCATCATCATCGTCATCATCATCATCACAATCACCACCATCATCACCATCATCATCACCATCATCATCACCATCACCACCATCATCACCATCATCATCATCATCACCACCATCACCATTGTCATCACCATCACCATCATCATCACCATCATCATCACCATCACCACCATCATCACCATCATCACCATCATCATCACCATCACCACCATCATCACCATCATCACCATCATCATCACCATCACCACCATCATCACCATCATCATCACCATCACTACCACCATCACCATTGTCATCATCACCTAAACCATCATCATCAGGATCATCACCATTATCATAGCAAACATCATCACTCACTTATCTCCTTGTTCCTATATCCATCCCTCATTACTGCCACCACCAACATCATCACTCCCCTTTACACTATTACCTTGTCCATGAGTATGATGTGCCCGTTGAGATATAGAGGATGGTTGTGGAAATCTGTCCCTGAGGCAAAGACCAGCACATCATCAAGATGAAGATCAGCAGCGAACTCATATTCTCCAAGACTCCTACTTACATCCACACTGAGATTACTGTCAATCAAAATTCCATACAAAACTGTTTGCCAAGAGCTTTACAGTCTAGATATATTCTTCAATATTCTTCTGAAAAAGACACTACATCTCTACTGTCCATCATTGGCGACAATTTAATAATTGTAATTACCATGGCAACATTATATACAAATTATAGCTAACTATCATCAAGAAATCCAGAAAGAAGGTACCATTTATCATAAAATTGTAATTGCCATCAATAGCAGGGCATTTTTTTTGTTTTTTAGATCTTGGTCTGTTTTTTTTTCAGAAAAAAGAGCAATATTATTTGTGGAGACGTCATGGTATAGTGGTTCTGACTCTTGCCTTCCAACCACAGGGTTGTATGCCCACACATGATGTTCATTTCCTTCTGCAAGAAGTTTATCCACGATATTGTACTTTACCCAGGTGTGATTGGGGACTAGTTGAAGACAGAGATGCATTGTGCGCCTAAATTACAGCATTAATGCTAGGCTTGCAATTCATTGACCGAGTAATAATAAACTAATAATAATAGTAAACTGGAATCTATATAAAAGTATATTGCATAATAGCGAACTGCTCTAAGCACTTCAACTGCTCTATGCGTTTCCGGTAAAAATATTGAAGTACAAGGCGCTACAGAAATCCAAATAAATCAATTTCCTTATTTCTACCTGATATATTGAGGAGTAGCATCTTGTCTCTCTGATGTCACTTCTTCCCTTGTCATCACACAGGTATAGCCAGCCTTGATGAAAGCTGTGATAACATCATCAATGGTGGTCTTTAATAGGTTAACACGAATGTACCTCGGTATGCGAGCTGGTTAGATGGAAAGCGAGGAGAGAAAAAAATATGGAAGAAAGATCGCTTACGATAATGAAATGAATGATGAAAGGACAGCATCCAAGATGGTCTTAAAAATTCTCACAACAATGTATTTTGGTATGGGAGCTGATTAGAGGGAAAGGGAGAAAGAAACACAAAATATGGAGAAAAATTGCTACTGATTACAATATAAAAGACTTGATGAAAGCCGCAATGACGTCATCAACGCTGGTCTTCAGCATGCTCACACTCGTGTACCATTGGTGTGGGAGCTGATCAAAGGGAATGAGAGAGAAATCACAAAAAATTAAGAAAAATTTCTCACGATTGTGATGAAAGCCTTCATGAAATGTGCAAGGGTGTTCATCAATGCTGTTCTTTGACAGGTTAACATGATATACAATGGTATGGGAGCTGATTAAAGGGAAAGATAGAGAGAGAGAGAGAGAGAGAGAGAGAGAGAGAGAGAGAGATCAAAACATAAACAGGTTAACACGAACGTTAACCTGCTAAAAACATTTTTATTTGTCAAATAGACACAATTCAGCTTATCCAGCTCCCTCACACTATGTAGAATACAAATGCAAACTGTTATTGAATTGTAAATTGTACATAATTCTTTGCTGAACTTCCTCAGTTTTTCTCTTTATTTTCTCCACGCTTAGGGACATAATTTGTGATAAGCGCGTTATAAATGCTGTAAATTATTATCATTATCATTAACGTACCTTCATATGGGAAATATTTAATGGAAAGAGAGAGAGAGAAACACAAAATGTGAAAAAAAGGATGTTGTTACTGATTATCAAAAGACTTCATGAAAGCTCAACACATCATCTCTTCTGGTTTTCAACAGATTTGCATGGATGTACCTCAGTACCACACATAAGGAAGGAGAAAGCAACAACATCAAAACTACACACTGCTGTATTGGTAGTATTCATGCTGGTTTCAATTGACGTGCTCAGACACATTTGAACAAGTATTGGATCTAAAAATAGGAAATGAATACAGATGAAGCATGAATGTATGAAACAATTAGATGAATCCTCAACCGCGCACGGTCGAAATTTATGCCTCCGCCATCACCCAATCAGAAAAATATGTACTGCTTGTACAAAACATATTTTGTATAGCAATCCTGCTAAAATGCAAAATAGCAAATTGCGAAGTGATACCTGGAGCATTAATCCCTATCTCACCTTCATCTTTAACTTGTTCTGGAAGGAGATCAATCGACCTCGTCACACCTTTCTTCTCTTTCATTGTCTGTAGCTCGGCCTTCAACTCTTTCTTCTGCTTTACGACTGCTTTACGATACTTCCCTGAACAGGCGCCAGCAAGCTTCTTACCGAATAGAAAGTCATAGAGCAACACCTGACAAAGATGATGATACAAAAACAAAGTGAAAGAAGATATATTAGAAGATTTGATTAGAAGATCAAATAATCAAATAATGAATTTGTTGATTAATGGAATGTAATACAGTCTCATGTTGTATTCCATGATGCTGTTACAAATTATACAATATATAATTAGGCTCCAGCCTTACATGTATATTCCAGATGCTCAAACTTGTATGATAGTTCAGCAAATGTTTAAAGAGTGCATTTATATCCTGGCGAATTATCCAGTTATATCCTATCAAGTGTTTCAACTACAAAAAAATGCAATTATAGCTCACTCCCACTAGTCATAGAATTGTGTCACAAGTAATCTTCCATGAATATTTGTTCCAGTTCTTTAAAAGCTTACAAACAGAAAAAGGTGGATTTTACTCTTCAAATATTGGATCATTTGACAAAGCCACAAATCAATTTATGGATGTATTGATCTATTTTTTTATATATATAAATGGGCTTGGCTAGTACACTATCACTGATTTGTATTAAACTTGTTGGGTCCTCCCATTGAAATAAGTGAGTATCTTTGTTTTAATCTTCTTCTCACAGAAAAACCGAAAGTAATGATGCAATTCACAGACAGGTAATCTAACCCGGCTTCTTGAGGACCCTCTCTTTATAATATGCAAAATGAGAAATACCAAGTACTGGAAAAAGTATGTTACTGCATTGATTGATTGCTAAGGTAATGATATCGGTACCTTTCATCAAGTGAAATTCGAATACGATTTCAGATTGCCATCCCTAAATGCAGCTTAGTTGGGTGCAACCAATCGTACAATTTATATCAATCGTAAGTCTATGACAAATCATGTGCTAAAGTATGCAATTAATTGCAAACTTGGTTTATGTTACAGGTCCCTGTAATCCATTAGCAAACACTTACAAGAGCCAGGTTTCTCTCCATCCATGTTACTTTCTGAAGGAATGCAGTGTTCTCAATGATCTCATCAATAATGCTTGCATATTTCAAGGACTCACAAACCAAGGCGTACAGCTGACGGATGTTCTGAAAAGATAGGAAGAATGAATAAACAATCAAAAGTCTCTAAATAAGTACCATTGGTGAATGCATTAGGAGTTAGGACAATCTATCTATAAGTATCCCTTCCAAGTCAATCTGAACTCCAGCTACATGTATCTTCCGAAGTAAAGCTGTTCAACGAAAGATAGAGTGAGCATTCACATCAACAAATAAGTTATAGATTTTCTACTTGCCCAAACCAAAACGTAATTACTATATGTGCTTTATATTCAACAGATATTAACAAAATGGTCATCACTTATTTCAATATCATAACATTGACAAGTTACTAAGATCATGATTTTGCGTGCAAAGCAGACGGTTATTTTAGTCTATTTCAACGCAAGCTCCAGCGTCTGCATGTACATTGTAGGCGTTCTGAGATTTAACTTCAACTTGACCTGAGGTTGTACACATATATACTATCACATGATTTGAATATTGCGCAATCTCCTGATGACTCCTGTATTTTGGGGTAATTTCCTCTTTCATTTCTTCTTTTTTTTGTTTTTCAATTTTTTCTAAATTGTAGTTTGTTCAAAATGATCACAGTGCAAACAGGCATATTAGAAGCATCATTTGATCAGTATCTGGGTAACAGGAAAAATCTCAGCCTTGTTAATATTTCCATTTTTACCTAACCAAACGATCTGCCCGATTCTATTCAGCCGTCAGTTTAATATGAGTTATGACGTCAATTGGAATGACTATTTTCAGTGGCCTGGGCCTGGCCACTTTCATTTTTCAATTTCCCACTCCTTTTACATGCTTTTCTATTAAATCTCACTCACTTTTAACACTTATTTATAACATTGAACGGCACCCATTTGCCTAAGAGAGTCTAACTTTCAGGTATTTTCCAATGTAAGCAGCCGGTGGCATGGCATAGCATAGTTCGATTATATCCAACTTTCTTACAGGTTCAGCTAGCTATCCTGTCGAAAGTTGGATGTGCTCATACACCGCTATGGTACCGCCCTCGTATTCCGTGCAATGTGAATGGCTTCATTCAGCTCACCTGAACGCCATATTTACCCCCCAAAAATAGATATTATTAAGATCAATAACACCTTCTATGAAGGTGAAAATTGATCTCTGATTT
>BQKZ01002127.1:47686-73828 GCA_036244855.1 Temnopleurus reevesii
AAAAAAAAAAAAAAAAAAAAAAAAAAAATCATGTTTCTAAAAAAAAATCCGGCCGTGGGTCTCGTGATCGTCGTTAAAAAAAATGCACGCTGATAGGGTACTGGAAGATTCAATTTTTATAAGGGAAATTACCTGAATCGATTATGTTAAGTATCTTAATTTCTTATTTCTTGATTTTTTTTTTCATGTTGGCATTCCTGTTGTATGTAGGAATAGTTTTGTAAATAAAATAAAAAAATCCAAAAGATTTTTACTTTCTCATGTTTTTATTATTATCTTTTCTTTCCTATGTATTTCTTCGATTTTTCCATTTTTTGTTCGCTATCATTTATTATGTTTTTGGCTGAAAATTATTGCAGTTCATATTTTAAAGCATAACCATGCAAAAATAAATCCATTCCTGCCAAGACAAAGTAACAATAGTATAGAAGACTCAATTTGTACACGAAATCACATTTCTGAGCTATTTGCATATTGATGAATTGCGTTAAAATACCTATTTAATTTGCTCTCAACAGTTATGTGACGAGTTAAAAGAAGACTCTCGGACAGTTGTGCAGTGAGAAAAAGGTATGTTGTGGACTTGTCGCACGAAACTTCAAGGCACCAGACTTTGGTTCATATAACAGTTGCTATGAATATCAAAGAAAGCATTTAAAGGAAGAGTCTACCCCAAAATGATATTTCTTTAACAAGAGAAGAAATATCCGATGAACAGAACAAAAAAGGTTTGAGAAAAATCAAACAGCTTACAAGAAAGATGTGAGTGTTAAAATATTCAGGCAAATTGGCAACTGATGACGTCACGGGTGCACAATTGATTATGTATTATATTCATGCCATTGTTATGAAATTATATTTTTTCCCCAAAATATGATTTCCTCAAAACTATAGGATATCTTGATGATATATGTGTAGATTCAATATTTCCAGATTTACATTCATACAAACTTTGTATCTTTCTGTAGAAATGATGAAATTTGCACTATGAATATAAAAACATTCTGGTTAGTAGTGAACCCATGATGTCATCAAATTGAGAACAAGGCTAAACATTTATATTTGATACTGATTTGCTCATTTTCCCAAATCTTTAAAAATCCATAACTTTTTTTTATTACTTGTCCGACTTTCTTCAAACTTCTTTTGTTTTACTAAACAATTTTTTTTTTCTGCTCCTGTGAAAAATTTATTATTTTTAGGTATACTCTTCTTTTAAAACATTTTCACAGTGTACTCCCCTTTTCATTACATTCATACCCTAGCTCTCATTAGAATGTCTCACCATCTCTATCATGCTCTCTCTTTCTCTCTCTCTCTATCTCTTACTCCCCCTCTCTCTCTATCTTTCTATCTCCTTTTCTCTCTCTCTATCTCCCGCTCTCTCTTTCTCTCTTTGTCTATATATCTCTCTCTCTCCCCCTCTATCTGTCTATATCTTTCTTTCTCTCTCTCTCTCCCCCCCTCCCTATCTCTCTTACTCTCTCTCCCTCTCTCTCTTTACATCTCTTTCTCTCTCTTCCTCTTTCTCCATAGCCGCCTTTCTCTTTCCCCCTTTTTATTCCCTTTTTTGATCACATTCCTTCTTTCACAGTCCTTTAGGTTGACTCAGTTTCCAAAATATGACAATAGGACAAGCCAGACTCTCTAACTACAGAACAAGAGTTGTTTTTCATTCCAATTTGACTTCATAAAAAGATACCATTTCTATTCCTTGAGGTTTACTTCCCACCTATAAATAAACTAATTGAAACAGATATGACAACCACATTGAAATGTCTATAAAATAACAGAAGCATTTATTACATCATGTGATTGAGGCACAAAATAGATCACCATTCAACCAATCACAAGAAATGTGAATAATTTACAAAGAAAGGTGTTTTCACAAATGAACTTGGACCAATATCATCCTTGTTTTCACGAAGTGATGGGAGCCAAAGGGTATTGTTGCATGAGGATAAAGAAAGCCAATGCAACAAGCATCCTATAGAACAATGTGTTAATTCTATAGAAGGACATGTTTCAATGGATTTGTAGCTCATTTCGTGTAACAATACCCTCTGGCTCCCGTCACTTCGTGAAAACACGGACGATATGACCTCTCATACTAACATATAGCTGCCAGCTTGTATACAACTTTCTGGTGTATTTAGATACAATAATACTAAACCTGTCACTGTGTAATTTATGAGCCCAATGTACTGCTGTGAAAATTATTGAATATCAGAGATGGAAACCTCTTGGAATAGGCAAGGGATAATAAAATTTGAATGATCGAACAACTGAACCACCTATTTTCTCATGACAGAAAGCATGAAAGCAATGACCATGTAGATGATTTATCTAAATGAGAAAACATTTGGTTCAATTGTTTGGTGATTCACAATCTAATTCCTATCAAAATGCATTTTCTAGAAGGTCAGATTCTCTGTAAAGCATCGTTCTTTGTGTCATTTGTCAGTAGCCAAATGGTGAAGTGTAAATACCCTTTGATGACTAATTTCCATGAATCATTTAATGCGGAATTCAAATCTTTACGCGATTCCAGTAAACTTTGCAGTTGTTACATTGGCTTTATCATGTANAGATATGACAACCACATTGAAATGTCTATAAAATAACAGAAGCATTTATTACATCATGTGATTGAGGCACAAAATAGATTGACATTCAACCAATCACAAGAAATGTGAATAATATACAAAGAAAGGTGTATTTACAAATGAACTTGGACAAATATCGTCCTTGTTTTCACGAAGTGATGGGAGCCAAAGGGTATTGTTGCATAGGGATAAAGAAAGCAAATTCAACAAGCATCCAATAGAACAATGTGTTAATTCTATAGAAGGACATGTTTCAATGGATTTGTAGCTCATTTTGTGAACCAATACCCTCTGGCTTTCGTCACTTCGTGAAAACACGGACGATACAACCTCTCATACTAACAAATAGCTGCCAGCTTGTATATAACTTTCTGGTGTATTTAAATACAATAATAATAAACCTGTCACTGTGTAATTTATGAGCCTAATGCACTGCTGTTAAAATTATTGAATATCAGCAGAGATGGCAACCTCTTGGAATAGGCAAGAGATATTAAAATGTTAATGATCGAACTAACTAAACCAAATATTCTATCATGAGAGGAAGCATGAAAGTAATGACCATTTAGATGATTTATTTAAATGAGAAAACATTTGGTTCAATTGTTTGGTGATTCACAATCTAATTCCTATCCAAATGTATTTTCTAGAAGGTCGGATTTCCTGCAAAGCATCGTTCTTTGTGTCATTTGTCAGTAGCCAAATGGTGAAGTGTAAATACCCTTTGATGACTAATTTCCATAAATCACTTAATGCTGAATTCAAATCTTTACGTGATTCCAGTAAACTTTGCAGTTGTTACAGTGGCATTATCATGTAATACAGAAACAATTTTATAGGTACTACTAAAGGAAATGGTACTGGTTTGTTTCAATTAAATGCAGGGAGAGAACTCCTTCTGATAACACAAAAATTTGCCAGACTGTAACAAGTAAATTATGGGCCCTAGATTGCCAACCCCATCCAAAATGCAATGTCTAGTAAACCAGGTTCCTTGCTTCATAAAGCTGTATTCATGGACATACGCGCAACTCGGTGCATGACTGATGACGCTTCCTCGGGTGTTAAAGCCCAAGTGTAGTTTTGGTAAAGATGAAGAAATGTGAATTTTGGGGATATTTATCATGACATGTAGTTCTTATACACATTTTTAGACCATAGCATATTTTCTTACGAACTGATTCTTTTGACAATTTGAATTTGACCGTTAAAACATATTTAGCGCCCTCTCTTGGTTATAACATTATTTTGCTCATTATCGAGCAGATACAAAGTTATTTCAAAGATTTGATAATAGAATGATATAGAGATATACACAACAATTAAATTCTGAAATTTTCATCCAATTCTGAGAATGGGAAGTTGTCCTTTATCAAGAAAGAAAATATTGAAATAGCGTGGTGAAGCACCACGCTATAAAAATCTGCACATTTTAGGTTATAGCTTTTCCAAAACCCGTTCATTTTTCGCACAATCTTTTGAGTAATATGTTTATGATACTATAATTCATTTCATATAGATTTGAAGATGAAAATATTCGCTTTGACCAAAACTGTACTAGCGACATAAGGTTATCGAGCACAGGAAAGGGTTACCAGTCATGCATGCCCCCATGATCAGCTTTATGAATCAGACATCAGGAATGTCTGGTAACACACATATAACATGAAAATCTTCCCATTACAGCAAGACAGCAAATGTGTCCTGAGATATCCATCGGTTTTCGACTTGTGTAAATACTCCTCATCACAGTCGACCGCAAATTCATGTCAACACGTCATCTTTTTTTTTTCATTCAGTTCAGTGAAAATCTGTTTTGATATCACTTTATCAGTCCAATAATTCCAGATGACATAATTGCATGAAAGGGATGGGCACATCACAGACTAATGGGTGAATATGAAAACTGGAAAATGTGTATGGTGGATTGGGGTTGTGGACAAGATTGCAAGTCACAGAAAAATCAGGGTATGCACAGAGCTTCTAAAATCCATCTTCTCTATACCGGTAAATCAAGATCCAGGGTCTTTCTAGTCTGTATTGCCCAACATTTTGAGCAGAACCAATGGACAATCTAGAAGAGTGCATGTCGTGCTGATAAGTTTCTTGATTGCATCACTATTTGAAACCAAGTCTGGCACATACTGCACTTTGCTTCTGCTTTTTTAAGGCAGCGAAAGCACCAAATCTGTCCGTCTGTCCTACGAGCAGAAATGCTTCACAAACTGGAAACACGGCACATGAAAGGTTTCGTCCAGGTTGCATCAAAACTTGAGACTGAATCCAGCACTTGCTGCTGAGGAACCCTGCGTGGGCAATGCCATCCGAAATCCAGAATCGTTATCCTCCTTTTCCTGTGAGTAAAGATTAAATATAATTTTTCTTAAAAAAAAAACTTGGGAAACATAATAATAGAATCTTATATCTATTTCAGAAAAAATATGGATTTTACAATTCTCAGCAGCCCATGTCTCATTTGCTGCATCATGAATGAATGATATTATGAAATAAACCAGAAATTTTGAAATAACATTCAATTTTTACAAAATTTTGAGGGGGTTAATAATTTCGAAAATGAAACCCTTGTAAAAGATGGTGTCTTCATACTTTTAATACTAATCTACATCAACATTTGCACTGAATAACAAATTCATGGTCTGCAATTTGCGAAAATTTATGTATGGAAAATGGTGATCCATTTGCAAGGTTTTAAGTCACAAAATTTGTGGATTTCCAATAAGCATAGTGAATTTTTTTTAAACAAAATGCACTCTTCATGAAACCATTGAACAATAAAGTCGAACAACAACAAAACATGACAAAGGTTCTGATGCTCATATTTGTGAAAATAAAAGTGAAAAAATTGAACAAAATCATAAACATTCATTGGAAAACCAGATAGTGTATTTGTGAATATTTCAGAATTTGAAAACATTTCAGTATGGTAAAAATGACCGAGGAAATGTTGGATTTCTAAATTTGTTAAATAAGTGTTTGGAGATGCAAATTCAAAATGCTTTTTTTTAATTGTTTAGGGGAGCATATCAAAGCCAGGAAGCACAAAAGAAAACCAAGGTTTGCAAAAATTTATTAACATTACCCTGTAACTCACCAGTTTTGCAAACTGCTGTCCTCCTTCTGGCGCCTGAGGACTCCTTGGTTTATTGGTCCTGACCATCTCACTCTTTGCTGGCCACGTAGGGAACATGTTCTCACTGATTGGCTGCGGAGACTCAGTGAAGTAGCTGTGCTTAAGAGCGTCCTCTGCTGATATCCGTCGGGCAGGATCATAGGTCAAAAACCTGGTTGAGGAGAAAATGGAAGGCAATAATGTATCATTACAACTTGGTCAGATAGTTTCTATTGATTGTTTGTGGAGCTGTGGAAACATGAAAAGGCTTTCACTATGAGCAGAAGAGACAAAGGTCTGGGAAAAGGTAAACATCTTAATTCAAGTATTCACAATAGCTTCATGATCCCATAAGTAGGTCCCATGTGCGACTTTTGTTCAATATTATTTTTGTACAGAATGAGAAAGATGGAAACTACTTTTGAGTCCATCTAGCTATCGTTAATGATTGAATGGAGGTTGTTTTCTTTGACCCAGGCCTTTTTCCCTTCTGCTCAGTGTTTGCTACAGTGTGTCTTAGAAAATATCATCAATTGTATAATCTCCAAGATGGGTTGTGGATACTTATCATTTAATTTAAAAAAAACATTTATATGTATTTTTCCTCTTTTGGTAGCCCATGGAAGGCTTCAGCCCATCAAACTATCCAGCATGAGGGTAGACCTTAGAAACTCTATAAGGCAAGTAAAATCATCTTATCCATTATGGCCTGTCCATGACAGATCTTGTGTCTGCCCATACAACTCATAAATTTGTTTTATTCAACATGTATAATGCTGTTTCATCAATCTTTTTTTCATTTTGTATAATTTGCTTTACATAGTATAGAAAATGCAATATGAACAGAATTGTGACTTTATATGTCAATGGCGTTTGACTGAATAAATCTCCAAACAGTTCATCACTTACTTGTTGAGAAGCTCAAAGCCGATGTCAGTGAGGTATGTCCCAAAGCGACTCCTGAGATTGTTGTACGGATGATGAGAGAAGGTAGTTTTCTTCACTGCCGGGAGTTCATTGTATCCAGGCCAGATCTTCTCACTGGGAGTACCTAGTTCCTGGAAATTGCAAGTTTAAATAATATACATTCAGTATAAAAATACATAGTTTTTCTATCAAAATTGAACAGAAATTAAAACTTATTTAGTCTTGCAGTGTTCTAATGAGAAATAGAAAATGATATAGTATAAAGAGCAGAATAAACTTTAAAGAAAAGAAAATGCTTTAAATTGAAACCATCATGTTAATATTGCCCCTTTTTACTAACTCTCACTACTTGAATTGACTACAGCAATTAATGAAGTAAGCTAGGCAATAATGAGCCTAATCATAAAACAAGCCACCTTTCAGTCATGCACACATCTGTTTTGTGTACAAAGTCTGTAGGGATGAATGAGGTCCCTGGCTACTGAAAACTTAATGCAAGGATGGGTGGACTATTTCTTGAGATTGTAGAAAAAATTATAAATTATTTTACAAATATGGTAACAATGAAATAATTACCTTGAATATTCTGTTGAGCTGATCAATCTCTGAGCGGCCGTTGAAGATTGGTTTGATGGTGAGGAATTCAGCAAAGATACATCCCACTGACCACATATCTATTGGAGTTGAGTAAACCTGTAAAGAAACAGCAGTGTCAAACTCTACCATTATTCCTAGATTGGCAGAAAATATATAAATGGGCATTACATGCTCATATTCCACTCATAAACCCGATGCTCGACTCGTGAATTATTCTTTTCTTCTTTCTTGTAACTATCAAACTAACCTCCTGTGATATGTATGAGGATAAAACTTGAAACATAAATCATAAAAATAAATCATAAATCATAAAATGTCTGAAGGTTGCCCTTCACATCCTGTTCTTTCTTTCTCTCCACCTCCTCCCTTTAGCTTTTTCTATATACTTGTGTGTTCGCTTCATTTCCTTGTCATTTTGCTTATGATTAAGATTCTGCTAGGATCGAAAGCTCAAGCTCTTTTTTGACTTCAATAAAATATCTCATGAGGGGAGGCATGATAATAATGGCCATATACGCCTTCACTTTAATAATATGAGAAAATATTTCATTCAGCTGTTTGATTATTCACATTCTCATTTATATCCTGAAGCGCATTCAATAATGCTGGAATCTGTGATTTGAATGTTTTCAAATTTTACACCTTACATCAAACTTCACCGCGTAAATTACATCCACTCCCAAACAGAGAATTAAACCTTGAGTACTGAATTGTTGTTTGTGGTTGACATTTAGAGGGCGTTCATCAATCCTGCTAGATTATCTACGCGGCATTTGTTCCTTAATCAAAGTCTTATGCTTTGGATATAGATATAGATCACATGCTATAATGTCAGAATTCCTTTGGCTTCAGCTGCTTTATCTTTTAACTGATTCACTTACAAAGGTATGTTTCTTGAGCACTGAATCAAAGTGTAATGAAGTTTTGATAAATGAGCACACTTCTGGACAAGCTTTCTAGCTTTGTTATGCCTAAATTGAGTTTAAAATTTACTGTATACCTTTGTTCCTAGAAGCAGCTCTGGAGCTCTATACCACAGCGTAACCACGATAGATGTATAAGGTTTGATGGGTGAACCATACTCCCTAGCTAGACCAAAGTCACCAATCTTGAGGCATCCCTGATGATTGAGGAGGAGATTGGACGTCTTGAGATCCCGATGCAGGATCCAGTTGTCATGAAGATGATGCACTCCTCGGAGAAGCTGTAGCATCAGGCATTTGGTTTCTCCTGAAAGATAGGATTGATACAGATCAGATATCAAGTTTGTTTTTTTAGTTTTCAGATCACATTTCTCTCCTAAGCAACTAACTTGCCCACATGAGCTGAAATTTGTGTGATTTTCGCAACCATGAATTCGTTAAAGTTTTCACTAATTAGAATGCCAATAGAATCATGCATAAAATCTTTTAAACATGAAAATAACAACTCGTTAATGCATGAAAAGGTCTGAAATTCAGTTTATGCATGCTAAAATATTGGCTTCTACAGTACTATATTCCACATGCTGAACATGCCAGCTTTTTTTTCTATATGAAGGCTTTTAATAAAAGTGAATGACTGAGAGCATGAATATTGTTGTCCTGTTTCCCTCAATTTGTGCTGCTGTTTTGTCACTGGCATTCTTTGGGGGTGTTGCTCAAAAGCTGCAATTGATCGCAAGTTGCAGTTGATCGGAACGTGCCAATCACAACCATTGTTTCATGCGCATCTTGTTAAATGCGCATGCCTTGCGCGAACGAAAATGCACGTTATAATTGGCAAAGTTGCAATTGATTTGCAGTTGATTTTGAACAACACCCCATTTGTCTCATGCATAATCTGGAATGGTTAGCATCTGTGCGATAATGTCCATAATAAGCAAACAACTTACCGATCGTGAATGGCTGCTTCATAGTTTCCATAAGAGATTTCAGGTCATGTTCCACATAGTCCATCACAATGTAGATCTTGTCCATGTTACTACCAACGACTATCTCCTGCAAATGTAATTCAATACAATTCTTGTCGATAATTTAAACAGATGGATGGTTGAAGATGATTCAGATATACTTCTTGGAGAAAACTTTTATCAATATTGTGTCAGTTTGGCATGTCCTGATGACAAAGAGATGTCTCTTCTGCATAAAGATGTCAAAAGCAGAGTTATTCTAAAGCTGAAAATATTGTATAGGTTAAGTAACCCACTACAGATTTTATTTCTCAATACTCACTTCTTACATAACAATGTGAAAAATGATGCAAACTTACCCTGACTGTGACAATATTCCTATGCTGTGCTTTGAGTAGAGTACTGATCTCTCTGAGTGATGTGATAGGAAACCCTTCTTTCTCTTTCTCCATTTTCAGTCTCTTGAGAGCGACGATATCATCTACACAAACAATGGNCTTCATTTCCTTGTCATTTTGCTTATGATTAAGATTCTGCTAGGATCGAAAGCTCAAGCTCTTTTTTGACTTCAATAAAATATCTCATGAGGGGAGGCATGATAATAATGGCCATATACGCCTTCACTTTAATAATATGAGAAAATATTTCATTCAGCTGTTTGATTATTCACATTCTCATTTATATCCTGAAGCGCATTCAATAATGCTGGAATCTGTGATTTGAATGTTTTCAAATTTTACACCTTACATCAAACTTCACCGCGTAAATTACATCCACTCCCAAACAGAGAATTAAACCTTGAGTACTGAATTGTTGTTTGTGGTTGACATTTAGAGGGCGTTCATCAATCCTGCTAGATTATCTACGCGGCATTTGTTCCTTAATCAAAGTCTTATGCTTTGGATATAGATATAGATCACATGCTATAATGTCAGAATTCCTTTGGCTTCAGCTGCTTTATCTTTTAACTGATTCACTTACAAAGGTATGTTTCTTGAGCACTGAATCAAAGTGTAATGAAGTTTTGATAAATGAGCACACTTCTGGACAAGCTTTCTAGCTTTGTTATGCCTAAATTGAGTTTAAAATTTACTGTATACCTTTGTTCCTAGAAGCAGCTCTGGAGCTCTATACCACAGCGTAACCACGATAGATGTATAAGGTTTGATGGGTGAACCATACTCCCTAGCTAGACCAAAGTCACCAATCTTGAGGCATCCCTGATGATTGAGGAGGAGATTGGACGTCTTGAGATCCCGATGCAGGATCCAGTTGTCATGAAGATGATGCACTCCTCGGAGAAGCTGTAGCATCAGGCATTTGGTTTCTCCTGAAAGATACGATTGATACAGATCAGATATCAAGTTTGTTTTTTTAGTTTTCAGATCACATTTCTCTCCTATGCAACTAACTTGCCCACATAAGCTGAAATTTGTGTGATTTTCGCAACCATGAATTCGTTAAAGTTTTCACTAATTAGAATGCCAATAGAATCATGCATAAAATCTTTTAAACATGAAAATAACAACTCGTTAATGCATGAAAAGGTCTGAAATTCAGTTTATGCATGCTAAAATATTGGCTTCTACAGTACTATATTCCACATGCTGAACATGCCAGCTTTTTTTTCTATATGAAGGCTTTTAATAAAAGTGAATGACTGAGAGCATGAATATTGTTGTCCTGCTTTCTCTCAATTTTGTTCTGCTGTTTTGTTACTGGCATTCTTTGGGGGTGTTGCTCAAAAGCTGCAATTGATCGCAAGTTGCAGTTGATCGGAACGTGCCAATCACAACCATTGTTTCATGCGCATCTTGTTAAATGCGCATGCCTTGCGCGAACGAAAATACGCGTTATAATTGGCAAAGTTGCAAACTGATTTGCAGTTGATTTTGAACAACACCCCCTTTGTCTGATGCATAATCTGGAATGGTTAGCATCTGTGCAATCACGTTCATTATAACAAGCAATCAACTTACCTATCGTGAACGGCTGCTTCATAGTTTCCATGAGTGATTTCAGGTCATGTTCCACATAGTCCATCACAATGTAGATCTTGTCCATATTACTTCCAACGACTATCTCCTGCAAATGTAATTCAATACAATTCTTGTCGATAATTTAAACAGATGGATGGTTGAAGATGATTCAGATATACTTCTTGGAGAAAACTTTTATCAATATTGTGTCAGTTTGGCATGTCCTGATGACAAAGAGATGTCTCTTCTGCATAAAGATGTCAAAAGCAGAGTTATTCTAAAGCTGAAAATATTGTATAGGTTAAGTAACCCACTACAGATTTTATTTCTCAATACTCACTTCTTACATAACAATGTGAAAAATGATGCAAACTTACCCTGACTGTGACAATATTCCTATGCTGTGCTTTGAGTAGAGTACTGATCTCTCTGAGTGATGTGATCGGAAAGCCTTCTTTCTCTTTCTCCATTTTGAGTCTCTTCAGGGCGACGATATCATCTACACAAACAATGAATCAACAGAATTTAAAACAGTTTTTAGAAGTTCATCAGAAGTAATTATTCTATTTTCATAGAAAAATATCAAGAACACACATCAGATTTCATACTTCAAAAATTTCCACCTTTAATTGAACTCCTGGTGGTATGAATAATTGTATTTTGCTAAAATGTTAACTCAAAATAATTGATCAAATTTTCATTGGAAAGCTTTAGGATACTAACTCAATTCTATTTTGCCTATTTTCTCTATGAGCTAAGCCATAGGGTACCTATGCAATACTGTAACATAAACACTGAAATTCTTCCAGCCCCATGCACTTTAAAAAGCCAATATTTCAACATACATAATCTTTAGCGAATTTACTAAATTTCAGATCTTTTCACACCTTGGCGGGTTGTTATTTTCAAGGTTTAAAACATTATTGTACACCACTCAAAGGGCATTCTAGGGAGTGAAAATTTTAGCGAATTCATGGTTGCAAAATTTGTGAAAATAAAAACCTCAGCAAAAGTTTCAGCTCATACAGTATTCAACTCACTTTTCTTTTTCTCATTTGCCCTATACACAACACCATATGTGCCCTCAGCTATCCTATTGAGACACTGGAACTCTTCCACACTCCTACAGCCCTGGATGGCAGGGAGGTACGGAGGCAGCTTCTCAGCAAGCTCTATGGGGGAACCAGGAGGTGTGTCCTGGAGGTACTCTGTATCACTGTGATCGTCAGCGTCGTCGTCGACCTCCATCTTGACCTGACCTTGCAGTTCACCAGACGGGCTGGGGCTGTCGTCATCAAACTTGGACTTGGCATGAACATCTACGTAACAATAAAACAATAGAATATGAACAAAAAAAAAAGCACCTGAGTACATCTAATCAACATAAAAGCACAAAGTATTCTATTGTCAATAAATTTCATGATCATGCTCAAATTTGTAGAAAAAGAGAATTGTAAAAAAATTTATAGATTTGTCTAAATATCTTATTTCTCCAGTTATCTCTTTCTCCTCTATTACATAAACAGCCATTCTATTAATAAAACGTTGTACTTTAAACTGATCCTGTCTATGGCTATTTCAAGCATGTAACCAGTGGCGGGAGAGTTTTCATCTTTCACCCAAAATCCCAGTTACAGGCCTGTGTTTCTTTTGAGCAGAACTGTGACCTGGCAGGGCAAACATTTGGAGAGTATGCCCTGCCAGCATTGGCACGAACATGAATATTCACCAGCAAAAACACTGTGTGAGTGTGTCTCCCAGACACAGACACAGTTATAATGTAAACTCATGACAAAAAGAAAGATTACAGATTATTTTGCATCTGACTCATGCTAATGCAAAGTCACAGTAAACTAACAGATCAAAATATCTTAGTACATCAAGGTGTAAGTAGGAATGATAGATGAAAGATGAATGAATAGAAATAGATTGAGAAATAGATGAAAAGAGTTTTGCACAAGCAACTTCTGTGCCACTGGAAAAGCAGAATTACTCACATATCTTGGAAGATGTGTCTTCTTTCTCCTGTTTCACCTTTGCCTTCTGATCTTCTCTGTGTGTCTCTTCATGTTCAGCTTCACTGGCAGACTTCTCACTCTCTTCCTCTGTGGGGTGAAAGACAGTACAAGGTTATTAGGAATAACACAACAAGGTCACTATGAAGGACACATCAAATTTATTAGCAAAGTATAATAGTAGGTTATATTGAAGGGCAAATCAAGGACATACAGTAGGTTAAGGGAAGAACAAAGTTAACATAGCCTTCTCTGTGTGTGTCTCTTCATGTTCAGCTTCACTAGTAGACTTCTCACTCTCTTCCTCTGTGGGGTGAAGGACAATTCAAGGTCATTGTGAAAGGCAAAACAAGGTCATTAGCAAAGACAAGTCAAAGTCATACGCAAAGCAGCAAACATAATGAAGGGCATGTCAAGATCATTTGTAAAGTAAAGGGCAAAGCTAACACAACAAGAGCAATGATTCTCATATGTGTGTGTCTTCATGTTCAGCTTCACTAGCAGACTTCTCACTCTCTTCCTCTGTGGGGTGAAAGACAGTACAAGGTTATTAGGAATAACACAACAAGGTCACTATGAAGGACACATCAAAGTTATTAGCAAAGTATAATATTTTTAGTAGGTTATATTGAAGGGCAAAACAAGGACATACAGTAGTTAAGGGAAGGACAAATTTAACAAAGCCTTCTCTGTGCGTGTCTCTTCACATTCAGCTTCAATAGCAGACTCCTCACTCTCTTCCTCTATGCAGTAAAGGACAATACAAGGTCATAGGAATAACAAAACAAGGTCATTATGAAAGACAAGTCAAAGTCATAAGTAAATGGGCAAAATGAAGGGCATATCAAGGTCACTGATGAAGGAAAGATTAAAGCTAACACAGAAACGGCAATGATTCACTAGAATACAGTCTATGAAACAGAAATGTAAAGTATCACTCAATACATCAAATGCCTTCTCACAAAATGTTCATGGAACATTTCATAAATAGAAACTAACCAATCGAGATAATGGTAATGGAAAGTCCTTGCATAAAATCTATGGAAATTACAAAAATTCAGTAGTCAGTAGCTTGAAATACAATAGTGGGATTCCGCAAGAACTTACCAGATTCTGATTCCGATTCAGAGTCTGAATCTTCATCTTCACTCTCTTCTTCCTCCTCCTCCTCTTCTTCTTCCTCCTCTTCCTCTTCCTCCTCTTCTTCCTCCTCCTCTGTATCTTGGTGTTCTCCTTCCTACAAAAAAAAAAAAGTTTTTAATCATATAAGATTTCCTACTCTTTCAGCCCTTCAATCTTGTGCGTATTAATCAAGTAGTATGCAAATCAAAGATAAATTAATAAATGGGTGTACGAAGGCAAAGCAAATGGAGCTTGAGTGTTAATTCTTTGTTCCCATATTGACAATGTGATCGTCCGTGTTAAAAAGCATCTGATTCAGTGAAAAACTTTTTTCTGACCAAAAAAGGCTTATTTTCGATGGAGTCACTCTTGGGCATCAAAAAATTATTTTTGCTTTACTTTTCTCACCAACCTCAGAATTTTTTGTCAAAAAAGTAATTCTTCGTGAGTGTTGTTCAAAAGATGCAATGATCGGAAGCTGCAGTTAATCAGAACGTGCCGATCAAAATCGTTGTTTCATGCACATCTTGTTAAATGCCCATACCATGCGCGGATGAAAATGCACGTCACAAATTGCAGTTGATTTTGAACAACAACCCCTAAGGCATCTTAACCACTTTTAGAAGGACCTACCTCTAATTCATCAGCAGATGCCTCTCCATCTTCAGCAGATTCTTCTTCCTCAGAGCTTGATGCTTCGTTCTCTTCCTCTTCTTCTGATTCAGATTCCGCCTCTGAAGAGACAAAATAAAATAGTATCAAAAGGATGTTGGACATTAGTACCCAGATGCATTACAACACACAGTCAATACTCGCGTAACTCTATCCTTCATACAATTCTTTTCAGATACACTATACTACAACTAAGAAGTTCTATTTTCAAAAAAAAACAGATAAAAATCAAATAATTTTACTATCAATTTTACCAGCACTATTTCAAATAGATGAGGATGCAGATAGATTTAAAAAAAATTCTATCTCTAAACAAACTTCTGACTTTAAAATATAAGAAAGACAAGAATACACAAATGCCTGAAAGTTATAACAAAAAAGTTGACTTGTACTGAACAACCAAATAAGTTCTATTTCTATTGCTATCTACATTTTACATTGTATTTGTATTGTTAAAAGTTTCATTTGTTTTCAACATAGCCGGTAATCAAATAAAATAGAATGAATTTTAAATCTCGAATCTGGGACTATTGTAATTTTCTGTACTTACCTGATGAATCTTCCTCCTCCTCTTCATCCTCTGATTCTTCTTCTTCCGACGATGATTCATTCTCCTCCTCAACCTCATGTTCTTCTTCTGCTGCTTTCACTTCGTACTCCTCTCTCTCCTCTTCTTCTTTCTCCATCTTGCGTTCTTCTCTCCTGCGTCGGTCCTCGTCACGCTCTGTCCATCTTTCTCTCTCGTTAGATTTGGAAGACTTGGAGGATTTTGATCTTCTGTGTTCAGAGTCCTGCTCAGATTCTCGACCTTCTTTTCTTCTCTCATCCCTCTTTCTCTTGTCTACAAAAAATTAAAGAGATATAAACTGCAATCAGCAAAGTGATAAAAATATGGAACCTTCACATAATTTACAAAAAAATATGAAGTACAAATCAAATTGTCACAATAATAATTGTATAAAAAAACTGGGTTAGATATAAAGCTATGTATAACAAATGATTTCTGGTGATTTTGACATTCATCCTAATTACCCCCAAATTTTAACAAATCACAGTGACAGATTCATACATCTGGCATCGCCTTAGGTGAAGGCTTAGAAATAGCAAAACATTCCTCACTTACAGAGCCTTCATCTAAAAATGCATACATTGGATATGCAAATAAAGGACTACCAGATTAGTAAATTGGCCCACCATCTCTTGAAGATCTGTGAGTCGGACTTCTTTCTCTATCTCTTCCTGACGATGGTTGATGTTCTTTCTCTGACCTCCGACCTCTTGAATCTCTCTCATCCGTGTGGTGACTTTCTGATGTCCGTTCCTTGCTACTCGGTCTTGAGCCTGAATAAAAAAGAACATGACAGCAATCTTCTCATTCAAACAGCATCCAACTTTGTGTAACCATGTGTTGAAATGAGAAAGGAATTCCTCTCTTCTAATACTCATGTCCATTTTTCTGCAACCATGGGTCGTCTGCACTGTGGGAACTCTGGCAGTCGGACCATCCCGCTTTCTGTGAATTGGCAGAATTTCAAAGTTACATTCCTGTCAATACATTCCGTAGAACAGAAATGCATTGACCAAAATAGGGACAAAATCAGAATTACATGTATGGTAATATCAGCAAAATTGAAGGGTGAACTAATTCAATTTGTCAGTTTAGTGTTGACAGATACACCATCAATGTGATGCAAAATCTGAACCTTTTCTAACTGGGCAATCGACTAAATTTATGCACAGTATAGCATCATTATTATATTTCTGAATATAAAAAGTTGGTAGTCATACAACCAAAAAATCATATTTTGGTGAACACAAATTGGTTTGCAGTCAGTGCAATGATATAGATTTCTGGGGAGTGTTTCATCAAGATTTGTCGCAGAGACAATTAGTCAGCGCTGACAAATTCCTTGATTGTGATTGGATGAAAAGCACTATCACCGACAGTTGCTATGGGAACTGTCGGAAAATGACTCCTTGTCGCTGCGACAAATCTTGATGAAACACCTTCCTGGAGTGGGGCAACAGTAGCCAAAATACAGGACAATGTTTGTGGTCGAAAGGACCAAATCAATATAATGAACTCTCCATTATGTTACCTTCTCTTCTTTCTTCGATGAGTTCATCTCTTCGTGATCGACTCTTGTCTTTGCTTCCTTCTGACTTGGCTACCTCTCTGCTCTTCTCTCGCTTCTCTTCCTTTTCTCTCTTCTCTCTATCTCTAGGTCTCTCCTCATGCCTGTCTTCATGTCTCTCTTCCCGTCTTTCCTTCTCTCGCTCACTGAGGAGATAAAAGTTTAAAATGGCAAAATTAAGATGACCATGCCCTCCTTTAGCTACTCAGTACAAGCACCAAACAAAAAAGGTGTGAATTTTGGAGAAGTAAATCAAGAACTTTTAAAATCTCTACTTGCTAAATTTATAAAATATTGTAGAGCTGTAATACAGGGTGCACTTTCATTGCATGAATAAAATTTTCCCTTTCCAACTTCATAGCAAAAACTAAATCAAAATTGAGATACAAAAGCAACTAGGGCTCAAGTTTATGATTAATTCTGAAGGAAAAAAGGACCAACATCTCAGATGATTTAAAGTGCTTTATATCTTTACCTCTCTTTCTTCCCCTCCCTCTGTCTTCTCTCCGCATCTTTCTGCTGCATCCTATCCCCGACCACTGTAACCTTCCTCGAATCATCCCTCTTATCAATGATCATCTGACGTAGATCAGACGGATGATGACTTCCACCTGACTGTCGTCCCTCATCGTGATGGCTGTGAGCTGTAGAGGGTGCTTGTCTTGGGTCTTCACGATGGTCCTTGCGTGAATTCCTGTCCCTATCCCTGCTGCTAAAGTCGTCATGTCGTCTGTCCCTGTCTCTATCGTGACCTCTGTCTCTGTCGGGTTCCTTGCTACGGGATTTACTCTTCTCAGCGGATCTTGATCGCTTTCCTGTAAAAGGACAACATCATTTATGAGTTTGATAAAGTTCTCCAATCATATCCAAAATGGTTGGGTGTCAGAAGCTATTTACCAAAATTGTGACAAGTAAGCCTTTTAGGATGTAATTTAGGAATTTTACTACTCTACTTACATCACCATCTGGATGAAACGAGAGTAATTTCATGAAATCGAGGTACTTCAGTGCAGGAAAAAGTAAACCTATACGTAGTTGTAACAAGATTTGGGAAATGCATGTCCCACATGTGACACAAAAAAGTGAATGTGCTTCTGAGAGTACATGAGCTGTTTATTTAAAACTAAATGACGGGTTCACAGATGGTTTGAAACTCACTTCTCTTTCTGTCTTTGTCTCTGCTGTGCGACCGACCATGTTTCCTCTTTTCATCCTTCCGATGTCTGTCTTTGTGTGTGGTTGGTTTCGCTTGTGGGGGCTGGATGTTCAAAGCATCATCTTCATCTTCATCCATCCTATGAAAAAAAAAACATACAAATGAATAATATGAATCTACATGTATTGATGCAAGCATTGATGCAAGCAATATGGTCTTTTTAGCTAATCAATATCAAATCTAATAATTATGAGATATACTTCACATACAGTAATAGAAATCAAAGGATAATTATTGTAATGGGGTGTTGCTCAAAATCAACTGCAAATCAACTGCAACTTTTCAAATTGTAACGCGCATTTTCATTCGCGCATGGTATGTGCATTCAACAAGACGCGCATGAAACAATAATTTTGATTGGCGCGTCCCGATCAATTGCAACTTACGATCAATTGCAATTTTTGAGCAACACCCCCTAAGTGTCCTCTCACCAAAACAACCAAATAGCAAGAAATGAAGTGAGGCTCCAATTTTCGTAGGATCGGTGATAGGGTATGATCAGAGGCATAAGTTGAAAGTAACATAAACAGACTCTGAAAATTGAAAGTTTTAAGAACTTTTGTCTTTTTGCAAAAAAAATTGATTACATACATGTAAATGACATGAATAAAAACTACATAAATTGTAACTTGTAAGCAATCTCATTTGCTCAATGACATCTAATACGTGGGGTGTAGGTATAAATCAAGACTATCAATGATTCCATGCCACATGCAGGGTATAGTGAAGAAGATGCCAACTGTTTCGGAATAAACAAAAAGTCCAGATTAAAATCTAAATGACACAACAGCTGAACATAAAGAGAGCATTACATTAACCACAATCTCCGCCATTCATTTTATTTTTTTTAGGAAAGCCTTGAATTCATGTTCAATTATTCTGGATTGGTTGACATGTCTAATAGTAAGGTATGAGAAAACAATATCATACTTGTCTTCCTCAGACGAGATGTGGCGTTGTCTTGAAACTTTCTCCTCCTTTGGCATCTCCTTTGACTGATCTTTGCTCTTCTTCTTCTTTTTCTCCTTCTCCTTATCCTGGTCTTCCTTCTTTTTCTTCTTCTCTTCCCTTATCTCGTCAAGTGTTTTAACATGCCACTTGTCCTTGTCATGCTTTTCCTTGTCTTTGCGAGAGTGTTTCTCTGAGCTTGGCATTTCTGCGTCACCATTCACTCGCACGTGGCACTCTGCAAGAAGAAGACCTGCAGATCAAAAGTATAATACAATTTTACGGTACAGCATTCATTGTGGAATGTCTTTACTTTCCGAAACACAACATTTTTTTTCAGTAATGACGATGGCGAACAGAAACCAGTTGACTGTACATAGTGTCAAATGATTAAAAATCACTTCAAGTTTTTAAAATGTGAAGTTTAGCGACTGCACCAAGTTGCGCTTGGTAATTTTTTTTTACTTGTGATGGAAAACGAAAAGGCGTTACACTTACAGTTGCTGGTTTAGTGCGCTTTGAATCTCACGAAATCATTATTATCATTATTATCCAACTTATGATTAAAGTTCATTGCGGTAAAGTCTTTAGTAAAGATTTTCACCATTATTATGTTTTCTACATTTATTTCAAGGAATTTCTTCATGGTGTATCCATTTATCTTACCTACACATGTAAGGTAATTTAGATGAGATGCAACACTAGGCACAATCATTCAGCTGAATGAGCGCTTGAAAATTGAAACCGTAAAGTAAGTGTAACTAACGCCTTTTCGTTTTCCATCACGAGTCACAAAAATGACCAAGCGCAACTTGGTCACTTGTAGACAGAAAAATCTGACTCTCGGAGGGTTTTTTTAACGATTTCTGACTTTTGGTGGTGCCCCCTCCAGAGAGTCAGAAAACGCCCCAATTCAGCGTGTAGTGCAGGTTGTTGAAGCGCACCCTCACGAAAATAAGCTAATTTACGTCTATATGATATAAAATTAACTATGAAATTTACGATTAAAAAATATATAATTTTTCAGATTACCTTGAAGGTTTCCCCCCAAAACCTTGAAAATCTGTGTTTTCTGCGTGAAAATCAGAGGGTATCACAACAAATTCTCGATACTCGTTGACTTTTACACGTATGAACGTCAGCCAATCACAGTCGTCTTTCTATATATGGAATTAATATTCATAATGTTCAGGTGACCGAGTTTGATACCTCAACACGACGTCGACGAGAAAGCACATCGCTCTCGTGATTTGCATACAATGAATATTCATAATCAATCAACTTTTTGAGGTCAAAGGTTAATCGTCAGCCAATCAGGGAAAGTCTTTTATTTTACTTCGATCGGACTTGTTTTGAGACGGCGAGAGCTGAGATTTCACGGATATTGCCCTAATATTTAATTTTAAGCATTCAAATGGAATAAAAGGTACGTTTTTACATCTTTATAACATTATCCCATGATTAAACATTTTGTTTAATCGAAAAAATGGAGGTTTACACCATTTGTCATGATTTTTATCGTGATTTTTGGCGGCGACCACCATTTGCCGAGGGTATTTCGGGCTTCATCACAGGCGTCTCTAGTGCCGTTAACGGTCTATTGAGAAAGGATGCGTAGCCAGGCGATAGCCTCAGCGGAGCAAATCCTGATCGAAATAGACCCGTTTTATCGGTCTAGATCACTTGGTGCAGTCTCTAAACTTCACTTTTTAAAAACTTGAAGTGATTCTTAATCATTTGACACTACGTACAGTCAACTGGTATTACTATTAGGCAACAAGTTGTATATCATCAGACATAAGACTAAGTCTAAGTTACATCACTCACCAACGACATAACTCAGAAGTCTTTATTGAGGACTTAGTCCAAGTTCCAACCTCAAATTGTAAACTGCACAGGCAGTTTCAACGTAGTTAATTTCACGATTTTAAGATGAATATCATGACTAAACCAGGCATTTCACAATAAATTCAACGGCAGACCCGGAGAATAGCGACCAGATTGCGTGCACGCGCTATGTAAAAATTGCAAACATCGGCGGCATAAGTCCAAAAATGCACACAGGTAACCATCCACAAAACAAGTCCAAAAGCGACTTTTATTACATTTTATAAACATAATAGGCCTAATGGTTTTAAATGTTATTTTCTTTCCTCTCCTTTAATATTTCAAGAAATCTTTTGAGAATTTAATCGATTTTGGTGTTAAAAGTGTAAACTTGAGCTAACTTTACCAAATGTTTGTTGGTCGAATCTGGTGCAAAAATCATCGCCGACGCACTAACGCGCACGCTTCCATAGACCATAGGATTGTACACAAATTGAATACATCGCGCGCGCCTGGTCGCTATTCTCCGGGTTTGCCTTCAACATGAGTCTGTCAATGGCAAGACTGACAATGGCTCAGGTCTTCTCATTGTCTTCTCGACAAATGCCCTAACTGCATGCTGCATGCTAGCTGTAGTGCTGTTATGATAGTGATACCATTCCATCCCAGTCCGACTCGTTATTTTTCATGTTGGCTTCAATTCCTGCGTAAAATTGCATTCACTTCTGAAATTACATTCATCATAACGAGTTTCCAGTAAATTTACTCATAAACAGATCTATAACACATTTTATTACATCTAAAATTACTTTCCATAATATATATTTACACTTAAAACTACAGGAAAATCGTAATTCCCACTTACCGAAATCCAAACGACGCGAACGTTTTGTTAATGTTAGTGCTAGACGTACCAGTCGTTTGGTTTCATTCGATTTGCATTCTACTATACTCGACTCTGTGTGTGTGTNCGAGTGGAATCTTCGAGATTGATGTGAGATTTCCCGCGCTTCCTCCAAAGGATATTCCATAATCAATTTCCTTTCCCGTGTATGCTGGTTGTTTTGCGGATACCATAAGGTCAATCCAGGCGAACTCTGAAAATTCTCACACTTTCTTTTTCTTTAAAGACCTGGGGGAACCAGATCTGAAATTGTGCCCCCCCCCCTTACCCCTCGAGTAGCTTATAAAAAAAATTATTATTAATAACATTTTTTCAAATAAAAAAGGCCATTAGCTAAAATTTGGCATTTGGCGCCCAATTAGCTAATTACACACCCATATTTATCTATTTATTTATTTATTATTTTTGTTGGGGGGGGGGGGGTTGTGTACTTGAAGAAAGAACCAAATTCGAACGATTTAGGTAGATTTTGTAATATCAGCTTTTGAAATGAGGCCTAAAATGTCCCCAAATCTTTAAGCATTCATGAACCAAAAATAATATTAATTTAACAGGAGCAGAAAAAATAAATAAACAGAACAAAAAAAAGTTTGAGAAAAATTTGACAATTAGTAAGCAGGTTATTAATATATATTTAGACAAATAGGCAACTGATGGCGTCATAGGTGCACAACTGACCATTTATTACATTCATTTCAATGTCATAAAATGTTACTTTCTACCCCCAAAATATGATGTCCTCAAAACATTAACCGTAGGATATCTTTATGATAGATTTATGTTGATCCACTATTGCATGTTTACATTAAACTTTGAAACTTTCAGTAAAGATGATGAATTTTCCTCCATATGAACTATGAAAACTTTAGTAAGTTGTGCACCCATGATGTCCTCAAATTGGCAACGTCTTTGGAAATTTCTACTGATTTTCCCTTTCTTCAAATCTTTCATAAAGTTTGGTAGGCCTATTACTTGTCCGATTTTCTTCAAATTTTCATTTTTTTTTTTGCTTACCAATTTTTTCTGCGTCTTCTAAAAAATTATTATTTTTGGGTAGACTCTTCTTTTATTCATCGTCCTGTTTCGTTCAAACTATATATTTTTTTTACCTTCTTCTGATTTTTGCAAATTCATCAATTAAAGTGTGGCAAGGAGTCCCCCTTTAATAATTATTCAAATTTTTTCAGGGTAGGGCATAATTTGTATCTTTTTCTATTCTCATTCTAAATTCTTTTTTTTTCTACCTACTTCTGATGTTTGCACTTTTAATCAAATCAAGATTTTTCTTGGCTTAGAGTTCTCTTCTTCGTCGTCTTTGCTTAAGAAAACCTATTCATACGGTATAAGCTTAGGGGACCGAAAACTTGTGGAATGAAAACTCAGCTCTTCCTTACCATTCATTTCATTACGAAATTAATACTGAAATTCATAGTTCAACCAATTCATCTTCAAATAAAATGGGACATGTACTATTTTACTCGCTCTGTAGAATGTTTAAAAAAAAAATGATAAATATACCAAAGATATAACATTGTTTAAAAGAAATAATAAAGAAAAAGAGATTCGGAAATAAATCTTTTTTGCTCCATTAAGTTTTGATTGTGCATGCATTTCAGAATGAATTTGTTGATGGGCACAGGGGGCACGTTCCCACCCCGCCCCCACCCCCCCCCCTGAAAAAAAGAAAGAAAGCGAGGGAAGAAAAGGGGGAAAGGGGAAAGGAGAGTGCTAGATTACACATTCTCAGTTTCACAAAGATGACTCGTATGCAAGGAAGTCGCATCTAATTAAGCACATTCGATTTTCATTTTTTCTGTGGATACCCCCCATTCCCATTTGCCATAGCGTGCTGGCGGCACTAGACCCTTGTGTTTTGCAGATTCTATGGTAGAAAGAGCCGGGTTCGAGCGGAAAAACATTCCCCACTCTTCCTAGCGTTCAAGTGGTTGATTTTGAAATTTGACTTTATTAGATTTGGCCTTAAACTGCCATATGCATGGCCGGATCCAAGAAATAGGATGGGCACAAGAGGAGCCATATGCCCCCTAAAATTTGGCATATAATCTTTCTCTATTTCGCCCATATTTTTTGTCAAGTTGTTGGGCAAAATGCATCGCGATTCTTGACTAAAAAATCATATTCCCAAAATGACAGGACAGTGCACCTACCTCGATTAGAAATATAAAAATGTGGCAAAAAGAAAATAATAATTGGTGGATTTTTTACAAAAAATTACAAAAATTTACAAAAAAATCGCTCGCTACGCTCGCTCGTATCAGATCATCTCGATTCATTCCTTTGCATTCAGCCATTGAATATAACCCAATTTATTACATAGGCATAAGGAACGTTTTCCCATACTTTGTGGTGAGCACATGAAGCGATATGAATGACATTTTTTCATCGCTCGCTCGTACAGTATCTTTTATATATATATATATCAATATAGTATGGCTCTGCAAAATGGCTGACAGTGCTCAACCACGGAGGGAGCAAAGTATATTATATATATATATATATATATAATATAATATATTATATATATAATATATTAACAATTCCTTTACATTCAGAAATTGAATCGACATACGCTCTTTATTTGATGAGGCTATAAAGAACGCGTCTCGGGTCTCGGGTGTCAAATTGTATCAAAAATAAAAAAGCGATTTTGTTTTTTCTCGATCGTACTATGCCAGTGTATACTTCATTTTCTACTTACATTCAGGCAGGTGAGAATTTCTTACAAATGCTTTGCTTTTGTGAAAAGTGGGTATCAATAATAATATTTTCCCTCGCTCGCGCCGCTCGCTCGTTACGCAAGTTACCAATCCACTGATGTTCAATCTTCATCTTTGCGCACTCCCATGAGGTGATATACAGAATGCCACTGTCAAAACCGTTCATAAAATTTCATGTTTGATCATTGGCCATCCCCTATCACCGATCACAGATCGACATTGTTGCACATCAGACTTATTCATATATTAGTCTGTGTCATAACTTTGCTGTTCAGAAACCCCACTTCTATGATCTGTTTTTCAAAAGTCCCCCTTAATTGCACACCCCCCCCCCCCCCCACCCGGTGTCTTCACCTCATTGCCATTAACAACCCCTTTAAGATCTATATAATTATATATTTCTTCAGATGCAATTTCTCATTACTCCAATACTAATGTTTAGTGTTCAGAAACGCCAATTTCCTGATGTGATTAAAAAACATCTCATCAAACGACCGAGCAAGAGGTGGGGGGGGGGGGGGGCCAATCCCCCCCCCCCCCCCCTCATTAATCAATACGGCGGTGAATTAACACTTGATAATGATATTCCTGCACAAATTTCTTTAGCGGTACGCTGGTACGGGAAGAATAAATATAAAAGGATATTTTCACAATTGAAAAGAGTTTCAGCAATGTGGTATATTCTGCGGCCCAAAGTCTGAACTGCATATCATCACTGATACCTATCGGTAACACCTTAATTTCGCAAAATAGACAAACTTAGGCCAATCAATGCTTTTAACCCATGCACACTTGTTTTCTCATCTGTCTCGTTAGGCCTATATTACAAAACGCGGTGATGGCAGCTTTTGATGAGCAAAATGTTAAATGTAAATGCTTTTAACCGGTAATTGAGAAAATGAGTGACAGTGCGTTATTAGCTGTCATGCTGCTTTGAAAGTCATTATAGCGGTCCGTTGGAAAGTTTGCGTCTGGAAGTGTCTGATGTGGGGACGTGGCTTAAATGATAGCAAATGATAAGATCTGTTTTGGATGTCTCCCCAAGAGTTCTATGCACCTGATCGGGCTGTTCAAACGAGATCGAGCTGTCTCAACAGGATTTGCAGACATATGATCTAACTGTTTCAACGGGATTAATTTGCAGACATCTGATCTAACTGTCTCAACGAGACTTGCAGGCATCTGATCGGACTGTCTCAACGAGATTTCCAGGTATCTAATCTGACTGTCTCAACAAGATTCCAAGGAACCTGATCGGGCTGTTTCAACATGATTTCCAGGCACCTGATCTGACTGTCTCAACAAGATTTCCAGACACCTGATCTGACTGTCTCAACAAGATTTCCAGACACCTGATCGGGCTGTGCCAACAAAATTTCCAAACACCTGATAAGACTGTCTCAACGAGATTTCCAAGTACCTGATCAGACTGTCT
>BQKZ01002128.1:39118-52493 GCA_036244855.1 Temnopleurus reevesii
CCCCCCCCCCCCCCCGGCCATGAGAACTCATGAATTAGCCCGGCCTAGTTAGGGTTAAAGCATAGTTCTTCAAGCAGTTTTCTTAATGCAATAATTGGTGCCAGGAAGAAAGAAGGCAAACTAAATTACCGTGTCCAGATGGGTCCTCTATCTAAACCAACCGTTGAACTAAAAGGACCGGTTGGATTACATCCATCATACTTGTACAGGATAACCAATCTTATTTTGAATGAATGAAATGAAATGAAATTTTAGCATATTTTATGGTCATGTGAAAACACTTCGTAATACTCTATCACCATTTATCGTTGTTTTTCCAAGTGAGTATCCTGGCATCTGGCACAAGCCCATCGGAAGGATTATTGGAAGCATCTCAGTCTGTTCCTGCGACAAGAACCAGCATCACACCGCCCCCTACTGGTGGAGATGAGCCAGACACAGAACCTGGACAGAGCAAGCCTGGGTAAGGAGACAGTGTTCTTTGGACTTGACCAATTATGCAGAATGGTGTAGATTTTGCTTGCTTGGGTAATATAGCCAATAACAAACATGTTTTAGAAGCTGTTCATTGATTCAGGATATAGATTATATACAGTATACAACTTAAAATTCTAGGCTTCCACAACCCATACAGTTCCCAGGTACCGTGAAAACAGATAAATCAGGAATGGGATGAATTAAAAAATGGTGATTACCTTAACTACTAAACTAATACAGTGCATGCACAGTAAGTTCCAAGGGAGTGTTGTTCAAAATCAACTGCAGATCAACTGCAACTTTGCAAATTGTAACGCAAATTTTCATTCGCGCATGGTGTTCGAAACAAGACTCACATTCATGAAACAATTATTCGATTGGCACGTTCCGATTAAGTGCAAATTGCAATCAATTGCAACTTTTGAACAACACCCTCTTAGTATCTTCATACGAGATTAGACAATAGTTCAACCTGATACTTGATACATCAATAAAGTGTATCACCTTTGGAAGGCATGACAGATGTGTGAACAGTTTGGAAATTCCATGGCTTTGTCATGTCCGCTACACTAACAACGAGCATATGCCAGGATGAAATTCCTAGGAATTTGATTTGTGTGCATCAGATACTATCTGTTTCAAACTTATGGAATCATACAGAATATCTTTGAAAAGTTGTCAAGATATTTATTTTATTAGAAATGGACATGACACTACTTGTGTGATATTGTCCAGATATGCACATCAGGTACAACATGGTTATGTCCGAAATGCCCTAAAAGAAAGCTCTACAATGGTGTTATCACTTTCTGCTCTTTATTCCTATTTGTAGTGTTGATCAAGCGGGTAGTACTGGGGGAGCACAGCCAGAGAGTGCAGCAGGTGATGACAAGGCCGGACCAAGCAGTGGAGATGGTGTTGGCACAGACCCTGCAGAGCCTTCAAGCAGCTCTGGTGCTACAGAAGGTAAACCTCTCACAAACCCACATAGTATTTGTTTTAATGATGGTTGTATTGCCGTAGAATATTTCCCTTAAAAAATCAACCCAAAGTATTTTGAGTAGTGGAGATGTTATTGGTACAGAGCCTGTAGATCCTTCCAGAAGCTCTGGTGCTACGGAAGGTAAACCTCTCACAAGCCTACATAGTATACAAATAGCAGCTGTAATCTTACAGAATATTTCAAAGCAAAATTTGATTAAGCAGTGGAGATGTTGATGGCAAAGTTCCTGTGGAGCCTTCAAACAACTCTGGTGCTACAGAAGGTAAACCTCTTACAATCCTACATAGAAATTTGTATGATAGTTATATTGAAATAGGATTATTTGCATTGAAAATCAAACAGAATTAATCAATACCTGGGTTAATAATTCATGCGTTACTTTTATTAGAGAAAGTAAGAAAACGTCAATGTTATTTAGCTGCATTCTTGATTGCTTTGTAATATGTTTTGAATGAGTTTTTTTTTTTATATTATTCATATTCACTCTATTTCTCCCCTCCCCCTCCTTTCTCACAATTTATATTTCTTTTATTTTCTCCTTCTCTGCTTTTCTTATTTCCCTCTCTCCCTTCTTTCTTTTTCTCCATTTCATCAGGCGACACGAGACCAAAACCAAAGCGCATTGTATGGAGTGACAGCCCTTCTCAGCCTTCGTCTGGGCCTAGCTTAGAGCAGAGACCACGGAATGTTGCTCACAGAGGTGGAGGAAGGGGACGTGTGTTGCACCGAAATGTCGCATATAGAGGTATAGTATAGAAGTCGATAGAAGAAAATTATAAGAAAAATAGCATTTAGGATGCAAAAGTCATTCCCATAACCTGGAGAGAGAGTGGGGGTTGTAGGGGATGCATTTGAAACTGTTCCTCTTCAATCAAAGCGCATCGTTTGGAGTGACAGCCCCTCTCAGCCTTCATCCAGTCTTAGCTTAGAGCAGAGACTAAGAAACGTTGCCCATCAGGATGGAGGAAGGGGATGTGTGCTGCATCGTAATGTCGCATACAGAGGTATGATATCGAAGCTGATGGAATACTGATTCCATGAAAAAAAGTCTGGCCCATAACTAGGGGGATTCAGTGTATTGGGAAGAACAATTTGATTTTCGTTACTAAAATCTTAGATGTAGGTAAACATTAATAAAAGTTTGCTGTTCATCAATGAGTTTAATTTCAATGGGATTTTATTTAATACGGGCGCAGTGGCCAATATACCCCATTATTGTTTTGTCTGATTTCACTCATCGCTAATAAGTCTGCAATCTATACAATTTTGTAAAAGCCTAGTTATCTTCAATCTCCAACTTCTGTTTAATCAGGAGAAAAAAATCTGTTTTAATTTTAAGGGCTCCCCCCCCCCCCCCCCCCCCCCCCCCAACAAAAAAAAAAAAAAAAAAAAAAAAAAAAATTTTTTTATTTTTAGGGGCCCCCCCCCCCCCCCCCCCGCCGAAAAAAATAATAATAAATAAATAGATAAATTATTGTTTGGGTGTCCTCCAATACTTCTCAAAAATAGTGTCGGTTGGTTGGAAAAGGTTTTTTCTTAATTAATCTTTTTCTAGTTAATTTAAAACAAGAAACACAATTCATGAAGAAAATAAGTCAATGGGAGGAAGTGAAAAGTTCAGAATTGGCCATTTTCAGAGGAGTGGTCGGTTGAGGGCATCCAAACATTTGGGGGATTCCAAATGATTCCTGTAATCATTATTATTTTCTTTGTTTTCTTTGTAGGACGAGGAAGAGGTGGACCAAGGATACAGCACTGGAAATAAATCTTTTAGAACCTTCCGTCATGTTTGTTAGTTTTGATAAGCCAAACGGTTGAACTAAATGAATGCTCATGGGAGAAAGCATGATTTTTCCAATACCACTTTGTAATGTCTAGTTGTCCATAGGTCACTGTAAATTTTGAATGTCTGTGTAGATTTCTGAGCAACATTAACTTGGATATTCATTATGTTGCAAGAATATTTCGTTCAAATTCCGAAATTGTTCATTCGTATTGGAAGTATGAAATTATAATACAATTGTAATGTTCTTTCCCTTTCAATTGTCACTGGTATAATGTTATAAAATGTAAGTAATTGAAGCACTGACATTACCATGTATAAAGCATTTGGAAGAAAAATGTTCATGAATCATGTGGATGGAGTAGTTTTATTATATTTTTCCAAATAATGGAATTTTGGGCTCAGTGCCACCAAAGAAAAAGATATGTGAAGAGTATAGGAATCAACTCTGTCCAATGTAGTTGTTCATCCATCTGACACTTTATTTAATTTTTTTCCTTTTTAAGAAAATTTAAGTTTTGAATATATTGGCTTGACATGAGCATGAGGGGTAAAGAAATCAGGTCAAAATGTGCCGTTAGCCTAATGGCTCTAGTGAACATTATTCTTCAAAGAAATGTGAGGGTTTTGGTAGGTAGTTGCAGTTGATCGGCATTCACAAATTGATTTTTTTTTTATTGCTCTGTGCATAAATGGAAATGCATGTTTCAATTTGTGTTTGATTTGCAATCAATCAATTGGAACAACTGCAACTTCTAGCAACATCCCATATGTGTCACATTCATGATGCGGTAAAAAATTATACATTTTTCGCTGTCTTTACGACACACATGCATTGCAAGGTAGACGTTACAAGGGGTAGAATTGACAGGTATAAAATGAGAATTTCATTATTTTGTCCACTGTCTTATCATGTTATTTCATAATGACAGCATCATAGACTGTTCAAGATTGTTGCCTATTGTACAGAATAGGCATGGTGATGATTCATTGAGCACTTTCTCTCGATATGAACTTTGTGTGTTTCAATTCCATGGAAATAATCTAGAAATAGTTTGGGGAATTCCAGTTTAGAGATAAGGAAATGATTCAATTCGCCCTATTCTGGTGGTATATATGTTGCCGGCATAGTGCAACCACTATCACCGAAGTTGATTCAATTGTTGGCAAACCTCTGGTGTAAAAGAGTGTTACTATAACTGGCATGTGATGTCTATGTCGATAGAATTATGTTTCTCGTATGATTATGGTTTTAAGTACAAAAGATGTTTGTATTTTTTGGTTGATATGCTAAAAAATCAAAGTTGTAAATTAAAGTGCATGTATGAAATACATTTCTTTTGCAATGAAATAATATGTCTTGATTCTTTCCTTTCTCATACCTCGGATTTTAGAATGTTGTGAAAAGTAAAACATGTTCAAATATAGGATGTTTTACTGGAAAGTTGCAATAGATTGTAAATGAACCACATATCAGCTGCATATTGAGCAGTGTTTGGTTTGTGCTTCCAGCAAGAGGTGTATGAAAGAATGATGTTGATTACTGCATGCTCTGTGAGGGACGTAGGATTTGGACAAAGTATTAGTAAACAACTTCATTCAAGCCTTCACAATTATCACGAAAGAAAATATCTTCCCTATTAATTAACCAATCAAGTGTAACACATATTTGATATTTCTCCATAGAATTAGAGGGAAGGGAATCTCTTTTGTGTGCATCTAGCTGTTGTGAATGGTTCAATGGAAGTCGTTTACTTTGTCCAAATCCTTTGTCCTTCTTGTTTACAGTGTCAATCAAATTAAACTTGAAATTGATCGCCACTTTCGACCAAAACTAACCATAACCTCACACCTTTGGATTACACTACTCAAAAAGTCAATGGCTACTTTTGAATTATTTGACATCACTATAAGCTTGTTTCCAGGATGTGTAGTTGAGTAAAATACATGATGCAACAACTGTTATCACTCTTATATATACGTGATTATAGTGTGTCTGATAACATAGAAGACAATAGGCAGGTTTATTAATTGATTCAACTCTATGCTCTTTTCTTGCAAACAAGCATATTACAGAAAAGTTGTACATGCATTCCTCAAACCTGTTAGCAAGAGTTGAACTTCTATACAAGGCATCCAGAAAGTATCTGTGAAAGAAAGGATGAGTGGGCCTAGAAAAGGGGTACATAGGAGAGGGAGAGCAAGAATGAGAGCATGACAATGGAAAGATAGGAACCTGAGAGAGAGTGAAAGGAGGGGTGAGAATGTGAGATTCAGTGACTTTATTATACTCTAATAGAGATAGAAAGAAAAGACGAATGGGCGTGACAGAAAGAGATGTGCATAGTAGTCTGGGGAGAGAGAGAGAGAGAATGAGGGCGTGATAAAAGGATAATAGAAAACTGGGAAATCCTGATATATTGCTTTAAGAGGGGGAGAGAGTGTGCGATGAGAAAGGTGAAATGGTGGATGCATTGACTTTATTACAATAGGAGAGATAGAGAGAGAAAAAAATGAGTGATGAGGTGGTCCGATAGAAGGAGAGAGAGAGAATGAGTGCATGACAATGGGAAGAGAAAGAGTGAAAATTGCTTAAAATAGAGAAAGAGCAAAGGGAGAGGTGAAGGGATGGGTGGTAATGTGAGATGTGTGTGTGTGTATGAGGAAGAGAGAGAGAGAATCCGGAGAGAGTATGAAAAGGATAGATGGGAAAGGGAATGGGAGATGCATTGCCGTGAGATAGTGAGGCGTGGGAAGAGGGAGAGAGGGAGAAAGAATGGGTGGGAGTGAGAGAGTGAGGTCGACAAATTGATAATATGAGCTATAAGAGGGATATAAAGATGGGATACGGTATCGGTGCCTGGTGAAACATTAGAGCGGGGCTCATGTGGAATAGACAGAATGAAAGAGCGACAAAACTGGGAGAGAAAATATATTATTGAAAATATTCCGTAACAAACGACAGATACAAACTAAAAATTAAAAAAAGAAACACTTTTAGGATTGATTATCGGTGAAGCATTATTTTTTTCACTTTTTTTACGCGTCTCAATTTATAATTTGATTGAGTGAAGAATGATTCACTATAAAGAAAAGTTTTGTTGTGCGCATGATGCATGTCAGGGTGGGGGAAATCTACAATTTTTAATTTTAGTAATGGTGTACGTCTTTATCTTATCGATGGCCTCTATAGCACACAATGGAACATAAACATTTAAACAATTGAATAGTCTGTAATTGAGTATTTACATTTCCTTATGAAACCAGATGCAAGAAATGGTCTAAGCTTTCATTTCCTTGCCAACATGTTTACACTTGAGTTAAATTGATGATATAAAAAATTTTAGTTTAGTTTTAGTAGAGTTTAGTTTAGTCATTAACTATCATAAGATAATCAATTAACTAAACTAAACTTTCATACTATCATTTTAACTCGAGTTTATAAATGTTAATTTCATATATTAACATTTTTGTTTCCAGATGTGTCCTCTTGGACAATTAAGCAGATTGCTCTTTAATCTATTGACTTTAAAGAATACTGGTTTGGGCGGGAGAATCTCCCAGTTGATATGTGATTGAAGTTGTAGTCACTTTCTTCATTTTTCATTTTTCATTTTCAAATCAAGTTCTGTCCATCCATTATACGTCTATAATGCTTTCGAGTACTTCATCTCGTTCAGCAACTGATTGAGAAGGTAATCCTTTCATACTGTATATGATTAAGACTTATCTAATAGACCTACACATCTCCATTCCTTACAACAATCATATCTCTTTCTCCATTCCTTACAACAATCCTATCTCTTTCTCTTTCCTATATATTCTAGCTACCCTCTCTTTTATATGTTGTGGTCAATTTTTGTTTCATGAGATATTATTCTGATTTTCCACTGAATAAAGTTATACTGTACAAAGTGAATGAGGGGGACATAAACTACGATTAAACCAGTATTGTACTAAATTATATAATAATTTGATTGTAATTCTATTTCTATAATACATATTTCACCTCTATTTGTATCGTCGGTAATTTATTTATTAACATGTTTCGTACAGATAGTAACGCAGAGGGCAGCATGTAAATTACACAGCGCAAAATTTACTTCGCAGTCGATAATAATGACGATTGAATGAATATTTCATAAATTCGTGTTTTTAGACAAATGTGTCGCTGTTTTACACCAGGATATATTTCTGGATATACCCAAGAGTAATGGAAACATTAAATTTGTGCATTCAAGTTCCATAGGTGTGAAATCAATCGTCATTTTGTGTCATTTCTTACTGGTAAGTAATACTGTTCACAAGCTGTTTTGACTTCACTCACTCGGGGAGAGAGTCCGGTAGAGTGCAGTGGGCCCCCGCGGGGTGCGGCCGCGAGAGAGGATGAGGAGGGTTCTGCGTCCGTGGGATTTCCTATTTTAAAGTAAACAATGAAAAGTCTTTTGTCTTTCTTACTACCCTTTAAATTGTCGTAATGAACTAGCTTTGTTAATGATCTTACATTGCATTTTTATTGTAAATATGTTACGATACCAGTACCGATGCTGTTGAGGATTCAAATAATAAACTTGAATTTGAATTTGAAAATCAAAATGATTGTGAACTTTTTTTTGAATGACTTGACTCGAGTTTGACTTTACGTCTTTAGTTTGAGTTTGAAGTTGATCCTCAAAATACTACACTGGGAGTCATCAGATAAGAGATGGGGTAGTATGGACGATGCCTGCATGCGTTGGGACTTATTCAGATCCTCGATCGCAAATATCGTGAACAGGAATGTGCCATCCAAACTCTGTAAAAACCGCCAATCACTACCTTGGTTTAGTCACTCACTGAAGAGGATGGTGAGACGGAAGGCAAGACTATATACAGGAAGGCCAAAGTCACCAACAATTGGGATAAATTTAAGGAGTACCAACGCAAATGCAAGAGAGCCTTTCGCCAAGCTGAAGAAAACCACATCAACTCATCTATACTTGAAGGACTCCGCCTAACCAACCCCAAACCATTCTGGAGGTATGTGAAAGCTAAACGCCATGATAGAACTGGGATCCCACCACTCAAGCGGCAAGGATATCTGGTACACAACAACCAAGACAAGACCCAAATTCTTGTGAACCAGTTCGAGTCTGTCTTCAAGAAAGAAGTTGACAATATCCCTCCTTCCAACCATCATCAGCATGATATACAACCTCTCATAATTGATGTGGATGGAGTAGAGAAACTTCTTGCTTCAATCAAGACCTCCAAAGCAACTGGCCCGGATAATATTCCAAACATCATTCTCAAGTAGTGCTCCAAAGAACTTGCACCAGGCCTGACAGCAATCTTCCAGCTGTCGACAAGAACAGGCACCCTACCTCGAGATTGGGTGAATGCAAATATCACACCTGTTTTCCAGCATGGAGCGATGCGATCGTTTTTTTTTATATCAAATCAAATTTTGATATCGCGATATCTCCGTGATTCTTTAATTTTATTTTTGGAAATATTTGAAGCCTAAAATATCTAGTTTCATTTCATGCCAGTATTTTAGAAAATAATTTTGTGTTTTACAAGATATATTTTGCTAAGTACCACGATCCAAAAATGCTTTAGAAAAAGTATACAAATGAATGTGACCCCATTATACATTTTACATCTTCTAAATGACGTTGTTAACCATCCAATGTCCAACCTAGACAGACATCTTTGTGCAAAGAAACTTCAGTCTTCTGAAATATAATTTGTTTTGTGTGTGTGCAAAGAGAGAGAGTATTATTAACATTTATAANTTGCAACAACAAAAAAGACGGTATCTTGAGGTAACGAATGATAAGAAATATACAGATACCTGCACATGTATGACTTTGCCATCTCTTGCATTCGTATGCAAAAATCACAGTGTAGTGGTTCTGACTCTTGCCTTTCAACTACTAGTTGTAGGTTTGAAGCCAACCCATGACTTTGATTTTCTTCTGCAAGAAATTCATCCATATTGTACTGCACACAACCCAGGTATTAAAGGTGAAGGGGTACCTAGCAAGATTTTTTCCCTTGACCTGCAGCTCCACTGCTAAGGCCAAGGTAATTATGATACATTGTATAGAGGGCTAAAGGACAACTGATAAAGTTAGTGTAAGAAATTTATTATTATTGATCCTTTCATTTACATAGTCTTTCACATAACACTGAAATACATCTTGATTATGTTCTGTTTCTCCTTAGGCATGATGTGTCAACTAGAAATTTGAGCTATTTAGTGAAGATACAAACTCCAATTGATCATCTATCATGTTGGATCTCCAAGCCACCATAGAGTTTGCAGTTGAGTTGGAGCGCTTCCATAACATCGATCTTTTTCAAAGAGGGTGAGTTTGGGATCATTATATTCTTCTTTTTTTTTTTTTGGGGGGGGGGGGGGGGGGGCGCTAGTGTTGCTCTTTCACTGCGTATCAGAGAATTACAGCATACATGGATGTAATAGGCGGGTTTACTAATAGATGCAAATCTTATGCATACCTTTAACACGAAGGTTGTTCTTGACAACCTTAAAACTTGCCCGAGGCTTGCCCGACATAGCAACAAGTAATGCAAACTGGATTCCAAGTATTGTAGTCTTATTGTTATCAAACGGTTTAAGGAATACTACGTAACTACGTTCAGTGGCAAGAGAGCACATAAATGTGAAAATTTAAACCCGCCTATTCATAGAATGGGGTCTTTGTGAATGTGACAGAGATGCTAACCATTCCGGGCGATGTTTCACCAAGTTACAAAAGAATTTAAAGGGGAACTACACTCAGACATTAAATTGCTATCATTAAATGAAGAAAAATAAGATGAACAAACTGTGAAAATTTGAGCAAAATCGGATAANGCTCAAATTTTCACAGTTTGTTCATCTGATTTTTCTTCATTTACTAACCATACATTATTGTCTGGGTGTAATTCCCCTTTAATAACGACTTTCCCTATGACTGGTATCATTTCACATGCTAAATGATCAAGAAATTTTTATGCGTATTACATTAAATGTACTCTAGTCTTTCATAAAGTTGTTCGTAACTTTAGAACGATTTGGTGAAACACCGTCCTGGAAGGTGTAGTGGTTCGCCTTTCAACCGGAGGGGTGTAGGTTCAAATTCTACCTATAGTGCAAGGTAGTTTTTTTTTGACGAAATGTGATCCATGCAGTGTAGGTTCCAGTTTATTTGTGAAAATCATTGGTCATACACTGGCAGTCTCTTTTTTTTTTATTTGTTCAATGACATTGCAATGCATGTTACCATACTTTTAAAAGGTGCTGTACCTGTATGAAGTTTTCTGTTAACATTGTGAAATTTTGTTTACAAAACAGAGAGCTGTAATTTGTATAGTGTAAATGTACATGTACTAAGTAACTTTTACAAACATATCAAGAATTGTAGTAAAAATTGGCAGTTCTGCAAAATTCCATAAAAATCAGTCATTTCTTTTGAGATACATGTATAAAATAATGGACAATTTTGCAGTCTTTGCAACCTATATCGATTCTCTAGAACAATACCTGCATACGAGGATTAGGGTTTTCTAGCAAAACAGCTAGGTGCACAACGTTCAGTATTATTTTCAAAACAATTTTTCAGATTTTTTTTTACTAAAACTATAACAAACATGTGTATTGATTATGTAGGATGATAGCACTGTATACAGGGAATAATCGCATCGCAATTTGCTACACATTTTAGCATGATTGCTATACAAATAATGCTTTTAGTTGAACAGGTGCAACATATGTTCAACATTTATCTTACATATAATAAGATGGAAAGAAATTTGTTTTGTGTGCATCTTGTTATAATTGCAAATGCTTGAATGGAAGTTATTTAAATTTTACAAATCCTTTGTCCCTTTTGCTCACAGTGAAGTTGTATAAGTCTTATCCAGTTAGAAGCAAATTGGTAGAAATGAGTGAGGGAAGTATGACTCATGCCATCAGTTTCCCTGTAAATAGAAATAAATGGCCTAGATAAAGGGTAGATTTGAACCTCAATTTGATGGGGATGTTCTCACAGTTTGTGAAGGGCTGATTCAGTCTACATTTTATCATTGGAGGGGGGGGGGGGGCTGCAGTAATGTAATTAGAATAATAGGCCTGCACTGCAATGTTGATTCTGAATTTATTTTAAATTTGTATATGAAGATGATTACAGCATTTTTTTTCTGTAGTAAGGCCTAAAAATTGCTTGAATGCATATTATAGAGATTGCTTTTATGACATTTCTTTAAAAATTAAAGGATTTTTTTTTTGTAATCAATAGGTTTTTGTCCATTTTTCATTCTAATATATATGTAGATTTTTGCTTCCAATTCTTTGTAATCTATTTCCTTTATTCCCAAGTTTTTATTTAATTTTTATCAAATGTCAACAGTTTTTATTCAAATCTTATCCCAGATTCTACAATTTGCAAACATACATCAAAGTTCCGGCCAAGACCCCTTTGAAGTATGAAGTTTTTCTACCAAGGCAACCAGGTAAGAATGGGCTTCTTTAAATATTTTTAGAATATTTTGATAAATGGAATGAACCTACTTTAATAAATTTCAGAATTGAACTCATCAACTGATTTAATAAAATAATAATGGTTGTTTCTTTTTAAAGCGCACAGGTCCGTCAGTAATGACGCTCATGGCGCTGTACATCAAATATTAAATATATTACAATGAACAATAACAATGAAACAATATAAAATAATACCATTACATGATAATCAAGATGAAAACAAATGGGTTTTTAGAAGAGCCTTAAAGGTACTGGCAGATGAGGCTTGGCATATAGTTATGGGTAGATTGTTCCAGAGGGAGGGGCCAGATTTACTCAGTTTTGTTCAAGCTTTCATGCAGTATTTATAAGTCAATATTCCTTACTTACCTGTTATCACCGTGGGAACAAAGGGATTATATTGTTTGCTATCAATACAAGTAACATAATGTTGTAAAGCTCTGTGATACACATGTCTGTATTAAAAGAGGGCTATATAAATGCAAACATTAATAATATTATTATCAATATCATTGGGTTCCCTGAACCGTATCCATTTGTAAAAGCTTTTATAGCTGTAGCAGGTAGCAATGAATTCTATCAAAGTTGCACTGTACATTGAACATACACTGGCAGCACACTTTCTGGGCTGGATACTGCCTTTGAAATTGATGTGAAGGGTAGTTCAGCAGGTTGTGAGGATACGTAACCAAAATTCAATTTAGTTGTCCCATTACCCAATCAGATTTCACCTACCATAAACACCATTAGTGGGCATGTCTTTAAAGGTCATTCTTTATGTATTTAATCTGCATACATTTATTGTCTTTCGCATCATGGTCATTTACACAATTTATGGCTATTGTAAAGTACTTTTACTCATTTTGGCATAGCCTTGAAGCTGGTTTTGATTAGAATGCAACAAATTGGGCTGTGCATTTATTTATAGAAATAATGGCGAAATGGCAGTATGGTTTCCAATGTGATTGAACTTGTGAATGCTGTTCTGCATTGACATATCAGCTTTACTGTAGATGAACACATATTGCATCATAAGGTCTCATCCTTGTGTCTTGTTAATGCTATCTAATACATGTTTTGATGCATAATTTAGAGTTGAAAGCTTTTGAAGGGAACCCGTCTGCATTTTTCCCAATTCATTTTTTTTTCAGCTTAAAGGTTTCAGCAGTCATTACATAGGCTATAGATCTGCAAAAAATGTGTCAACAAACTTTTTCTTTTATTTGCAATGCAAATATATTCCGCTTGTATATATTACATGAGTTAAATATTTATACATGGAAACATAGAATGCATCTTTGAGAAATTTTCTTTAAAAGCATGCATACATATCATACCAAACTAAGAGAGAAACCAGGTATGCATGAAAATAGCAGGAAAATTTGCATTAAAGCCCAAGTATAGTTTTGGTAAAAGCGAATGCTTTTATCGCCAAATTTTGTCTTCAAATCTACTTAAAAAGAAACATGATATCATGAACATGTTGTACAAAAGATTGTACAAAAAATTAACAAGTTTTGGAAAAGTTATAACCTAAAGTGTGGAAAATATTTTAGCGTCGTAGCCCCCGACGCGAATTCAATAT
>BQKZ01002128.1:72514-83017 GCA_036244855.1 Temnopleurus reevesii
AAAATTTTTTCACCACGAGACTCGCTGACTTTTTACTTTCAAGTCTTGCGCAACTTTTAAGACTATTTTCGCGAAAATCGGGCGTATGGGTATGTCGCCGCGCCACTTTTTGTACATGCATGTCAGACCGAAAATGGCTCAAAAACGTGATTTTGTGTACAAAGTCAATGTAAATTGGAATTTCAGTCAGAATTCATAAAGATGTAGTTATTTTTTGTTTTATGGGCTGAAACTAATTCATTTCAGCACAAAAATGTTTCATAAATGTTCTGCAAAAAATTTCATCAAAAAAACTATAGAAAACAAAAGGTCGAAAAAACAAAGAAATACATAAGAAATTCATAAAACAATTAAAAACATAAGAAATAAATTGTCATACCAATTTTTTTTTTTCAAGTAGTGTCATATATTCTCTATATGATTACTCAAAAGATTAATTAATTTAATTTTAGTATGCCTCCACCACTGAAAGTCGATATTTTTCAAGTCAGCTGATATCCTCATACCCCCCAAACATAACTTACAAGAGGAAAATTCTGTTTTACTTTGATGCAGGAATGTGGTTGATGCAAAAGTGGAAGAAATCCAACTCACTTCTCCAGCTTGCTCTAAGAGATCACACAGATCTGAGACAAACATTCCTCTACAAACTCAGTGAAGAATCAGGTATGTACACTATTCTTATTTGTTTGCAGAACTATCGGTGTAACACTTATTACGTTATAAGTTTATTCTTCTTCATATAATTATATACTTGAACATATTATCATTTAAATGTTCTTGAAAGACTTATTGACAATATTTTGTTTTTCAAAGTGAGTCTGAGATATTTAATGCTTATAAAGAAAACATGACATGAAAAAAAAAATCATTTTTATATCCAGGGCCCCGTAACATACAGGTTTGCGATTAATCGCTATTTGATTTAGCGATTGATTGCAAACTTTAGTACATGATTTTCCATAGACTAGCGATTGATATCAATCGCTATCAGATTAGCAATTAATCGCAAACCTTTATGTTACGGGGCCCAGCATATTTTGTCAACTCCAAGTAAAATAGTGAATTAACAAAGAGTTATTTTATCATCTAATATGGAATGTTGAATATAGAACTAATGTTTTCTAACTGGGCAGTTGCAACAGGAATGTTTCATTGTATTAATTAATGACCATTCTTTTTCTTTGTTTCCAACATCCAGGACTATCGAGGTTCAAACATGTTATACTCGTAGGATCACTTCAAGACCGATATGTTCCTATTCACTCAGCTAGGATAGAACTACATGTATGCAGGCAGCGCTCAATGATTTTACTATTGTTTGTTTTCTCATGACCATTCTTTTTTTCTTTTTCCTCAAAATGCAGGACTATCAAGGTTCAAGCACGTTATACTCGTAGGATCACTTCAAGACCGATATGTACCTATTCACTCAGCTAGGATAGAACTATGCAGGGCAGCGCTAAAAGACAGATCATTATATGGTAAATCTACTTTCTTTTGCTTTTTTTAGATAGATAAATTAAAGTACATACATTCAAACCTGTCTACAGTGGCCATCCCAAGGGAAACAGAAAAATTGGCCTCTATAGACAGGTTCTATAACATGCATTTTCACCTGGAGGGAATCGACTTAAGTGGCCACTGTAGACAGGTGGCCTCTATAGACAGGTTCTATAACATGCATTTTCACTGGGAGGGAATCAATTGAAGTGGCCATTATAGACAGGTGGTCACTATAGACAGTGGCCACTATAGACAGGTTTGACTGTATACTCATCTGCATCTGCCTAATGCAGCAAAAGGAGAAAGAAAGATTAGAGGGGTTAAAAAAGTAGGAACAAATTCGAGGAAGGAATGAGGAAGTTGAAATTACTGTGCAGATGGTAATTTATTACTACTTCTTCTTGCCTTGATTACAGTAAATAGTCAATTAGTTGATTCTCAGGGGACTGAAGAAATAGTTATGACTTTCATAATAATGTCTTATTTACCCAGGGTAGCCACATTCAGCTGTAAGTTAGCTGCTCTTCCAGCGGGCCCTGCATAACATAAAGTTATTATTATCCGTCTCCTTTCTTTAATGCCGAGCGCCTAGCAAGAAGGCAGATGGTCCCATTTTTTGTAGGTCTTTGGTATGACCCGGCCGGGGATCGAACCCACGACCTTCCGTTCATGGGGCAGACGCTCTACCACTGAGCCACACATGACCAGTTAACTTTAATCAAACAAATGTAGTTTTTGAGGGGTAAAAATAATAAAATATAAAGAGAAGGGAACTTAAAAAGACCTTTGACTTTGGCAATTATTCCACTTGTGTGAGGTCGACGAAGGCAAGTTTGCCCTCTTTTCATCTTGTCAATTTTTTTTCTTAGATGTATGTCCAATATTCAATGAGAAAATATGTGTTCACTTCATTAAAAAATTAATCATTTGCAGTGCTTGTTGCTATATCAAGCAAGCTTCATGTACAATGTTTGTCTGACTGTGTGAAAAATTTGTTGTATCTATATACAGATGAATACAATTTGCCAAAGATTATTAAAAATAAGTTTTATTGGGACCAGTCCCAGAGTTAAGTTACTTATTAGTGACAAAGAATATGTAACATTTTCTTTGATTTTCCTTCTTCTAATCAAATGCTTACAAAGTTCATCTGTCTTCATTTTATTATTCCACCCTACAGGTTCCATATACACGGAGATGTTACATAACCTTCTGAAGCCGCTTGTATCCAAACCAGATGTCTCTCTCGTCAGATACGATGTCCATCATACACTCCAAACCTCCGCCAATTCTCTCATTGGCCGAGCAGCTCATATAGCTGTTCTTGACTCTGAGCTCTTCATCGAAAAGTTCATGATGGTATCAGGTCTGAACTACTTCAAATGAAAAATTCACCCCAACCCCCAGCAAGTTCTTTCATCAGCCAAGCAGCTCATATAGCTGCTCTCGAAATGGAGCCCTTCATAGAAAAGTTCATGATAGTCGTAGGTCTTAACTATTTCAAATGAATCATGAATGCGATATCCATACACTCCAAACCTCCACAAAATCTTGGGCCGAGCAGCTCATATAGCCGTTGTTGATTTTGAACACTTCATGGAAAAGTTAGCATTGCTGTATTTGTTTGATCTGAGACAAAGGTGTATTACTCAGCCACAGACTCTATACAATATTAAACAGTGCACTGAAAGAATAACACTAATTTTGACTTGTTTTATGAGCACCAAAGAATTCTTACAATCACATATAGCCGATACACCTGGTAATGATGATATTACACATTTTGTATTCAGAACATTTACTTTCAAGCATGCAAAATCATATAAAGCCTCCACAAAGCTATCTCCTTTAGTATGGATCGGACTGATGGCAAATATTAGCTTTTGTCTATGTCTCAAACTACTGGATTTCTTAGCTTAAATTGATGCCCTTACCACCGAAAAGGGAAAGAATGAGCTTGAAACTGTCACCAGGAAAGCTGTGATGTGATATATATTCTAGAAGTCGGAAGGCATCTGCGTTCATATTCAAGGAGCTCTTTGTGATTCAGAGAATCAAATTTGCTTGGAAGTACACTTTTTGCAGGATTATGACCTGGAATAAAAGGGGTTAATTTATATGATTCAGTTTGGTTTTATGTTAAGCACCAAATTAGCATTAATTACATACAAGAGAGATAAATTTCACATTCCTCGACAATATCAAATTTATTTCCTGATTCTGACAATACAATTCATTTAATTCTTGCCTAAATAATGTATTCTGTTAATCACAAATTNATAAAACAAAAAAGAGCCCTTCAGGTTGACCAAACCAGAACTGAAACCATTCCTTGGAAAATTGCACACCTTTCTCTCACTTTCCGGGCCTCACTTGGGCCAGCTCTTCAATAGTAGCACCATTGTGAACACAGGTATGTCTGTTCAAAAATAATGGGCAAAGTCTGGGTTAAGAGGGTATTGATTAATACACAAAGGATCGCAATTGATCGCAAATCAACTGCAAATCAGTTGCAAATTGTAACGCGCATTTTTATTCACGCATGATATGCGCTTCTAACAAGACGTGCATGAAACAATAATATTGTTTGGCACGTTCCGATTAACTGCAACTTGAGATCAATTGCAACTTTTGAACAACATCCCCCAAGTGCCATTTGGATATCTTTTCCGGTTTTTATTTCACTTTTTAACAGAAATGACATGAATGAAATAAACAATAGGAAGCTTGAATAGCAAAATTTGAAAAAGTAAAAGATATTTTCACTGTCAATAGGGAGGAGGCATAAGTAAATTGAATTAATTAATCTTTTGAGTGACACAAGCAGTTATCATACTTTAAGATTGTTATACTTCATGGTATTTCTAACTGTTGCGAAGAATTCTAATTTTGCAGATTAAAAGAAAACAAATTTAAAGAAGCTTTAGCTTGACCAACCAAATATGGATAGAGCAAGGGGCGAGAGATTATAAAGTGCAATGGTCCCCCTCTTTCTGCTTTGTATATTTGGGATTCGGTTTTACTTGCAATTAGCGACTTTTACTTTCCCTTTCGCTATTCAAGTTTAAAATTGAAAAGCTTCTTTGATTTCGTAATTTACCCTTGTATCACTCAAAAGATTAATGAGTTTAGTTTACTTACTGGATGCCTCCACCACTGAAAGTTGATATTTTTCAAGTCAGCTGATATCCTCATACCCCCCAAACATAACTTACAAGAGGAAAATTCTGTTTTGATTTGATGCAGGTATGTGGTTGATGCAAAAGTGGAAGAAATCCAACTCACTTCTCCAGCTTGCTCTAAGAGATCACACAGATCTGAGACAAACATTCCTCTACAAACTCAGTGAAGACTCAGGTATGTACACTATTCTTATTTGTTTGCAGAACTATCGGTGTAACACTTATTATGTAATAAGTTATTCTTCTTCATATAATTATATACTTGAACATATTATCATTTAAATGTTCTTGAAAGACTTATTGACAATCTTTTGTTTTTCAAAGTGAGTCTGAGATATTTAATGCTTATAAAGAAAACATGATTTACTGAGCTTCAGCATGACAGGAAAAAGATACATTTTTAGTTTCAGCATATTCTGTCAAATCCAAGCAAAAAAGTGACTTTACAAAGAGTTATTTCATCATCTAATAGGAAATCTTCCAAAGTATTTTTCTACTGGACAATCCCAACACAAATTTTACATCATACTGATTAATGACCATTCTTTTTTCTTTATTTCCAAAATGCAGGACTATCAAGGTTCAAGCACGTTATACTTGTAGGATCACTTCAAGACCGATATGTACCTATACACTCAGCTAGGATAGAACTATGCAGGACAGTGCTCAAAGATTTACCATTGATTGTTCTCTCATTATTTCCATTATACAGGACTATCGAGGTTCAAGCACGTTATACTCGTAGGATCACTTCAAGACCGATATGTACCCATTCACTCAGCTAGGATAGAACTATGCAGGGCAGCGCTCAAAGACAGATCATTATATGGTAAATCTATTCTATTTTTCTGTTTCTTAGATAAATGAATTAACACTGAAAAGGTCATAATACACTCCTCTGCATGATTGTATGTAGCAAAAGGATAGGGAAGGATCAGAGGGGTTAAAAAAAGTAGGAACAAATTCGAGGAAGGAATGAAGGAAGTTGAAATTACTGTGCAGATGGTAATTTATAACTTCTTCTGCAATATCACTCTTGCCTTGATTACTGTCAATAGTCAATTAGTTGATTCTCAGGGACTGAAGAAATAGTTATGACTTTAATAAAGCAAATTTAGTTTTTGAGGGGTATAAATAATAGAATATAAAGAGAAGGGAACTTAAAAAGACCTTTGACTTTGGCAATTATTCCACTTGTGTGAGGTCGACTAAAGCAAGTTTGCCCTCTTTTCATCTTGTCAATTTTTTTCTAACATGTATGTCCAATATTCAACAAGAAAATATCTGTTCACTTCATAAAATATTAATAATTTGTAGTGCTTATTGATAAGTCAAGCAAGCTTCATGTACAGTGTTTGTCTAACTGTTTGACAAAATCTATATATAGCTGAATACAATTTGCCAAACATTATTAAAAAATAAGTTGTATTGGGACCAGTCCCAGAGTTAAGCTACTTATTAATAACAAAAATTATGTAAGATTTTCTGTGATTTTCCTTCTTCTAATCAAATGCTTACATCTGTCTTCATTTTATTATTCCACCCTACAGGTTCCATATACACTGAGATGTTACATAACCTTCTGAAGCCGCTTGTATCGAAACCAGATGTCTCTCTCGTCAGATACGATGTCCATCATACACTTCAAACCTCCGCCAATTCTCTTATCGGCCGAGCAGCTCATATAGCTGTTCTTGATTCCGAGCTCTTCATCGAAAAGTTCATGATGGTATCAGGTCTGAACTACTTCAAATGAAAAATCAACTATTTCAAGTGAATAATGAATACGATATCCATGCTCTTCAAACCTCAGCCATATCTCTCAACGGCCGAGCAGCTCATATAGCTGTGCTTGATTCCGAACTCTTCATAGAAAAGTTCATGATGGTATCAGGTCTGAACTACTTCAAATGAAAAATTCACCCCAACCCCCAGCAAGTTCTTTCATCATACAAGCAGCTCATATAGCTGTTCTTGACTTTAAGCTCTTTATTTAAAAGTTCATGAACTGAACTTTATCAAGTGAATCATGAATGCGATATCCATGCTCGTCAAACCTCAGCCAATTATTTCATTAGCCGAGCAGCTCATATAGCTTTCCTTGACTCTATGCTCTTCATTTCATGGTCATTGCTCATGTAAACTATTTGAAGTGAATGTAATATCCATAACATTGACACCTCCCGTACCCCCGTAAGAACCAAATTAGAAATAGCCCAGTTTGTATAGGGCTTAATCTCTGCTAATTCTCTCATCAACTGAGCAGCTCATGTATCTGTTCTTAACTTGTAACCCTTTGTTAAAAACTTGATGATTGTTACCATTTTGAATCACTTATAAGAAGTATATATATATTCACTAGTAATAAATGATAAAATCACAAACCCCTCAGCAAGCTGCCTCATTGTCCAGGTAGCACACATTCCATGATTGTTCTGTTCAATCTTTTACCCAAGGAAGTACACTTGCTGGTATGTTTGATCACCCCTTTAAGGAAAAATCGTGGGTGCAAACAAGCCACTGGTTTCATTTTTGCAATGGACCATTCTTCAACAATTTTATTATAGCAGGTTTGCATGATTTTGAATTTTCTGACAAGGTCCTATTACCTATGAGGTTACACTTGGGAATAATGTTTCCTAAACATGGGGAAATTGTGCTAAGGTTAGTTTTGGCAATTTGACATTTTTTAATTCAACAAATTTCTATGCACATTTGTGAGGACATGCACATTGTTTAAATGTAGATTTCGATCATACAGAACTTATCAAAAATCTGACTGGCCAATATAAAATTCCCAAATTTTGTTCCAGGCCAGAGGAAAGAAAAGTTGTGTTCAACTTAGCAAATATTAGTTTATGAGTCAGTTCTATGCATTGAATTTCACTTTGTTTGATTGCTCCTTTGCATTTTCCTTTTACATGGATAACAACAATATCAAATAATGCACTAAAGGATATATATATTTTTTCCTATTCAATTTGTTTTATGAGAACCATGGAGTTGACTGTTCTTGGAGTTACATTTTTTGCAGAATTATGACATGGAATAAAGAGGGTTTATTTATATGATTTTTATATTAAGCACCTAATCAGCATTGATTTCATACAAGAGAGATAAAGTTCACATTCCTCGACAATATCAAATTTATTTCCTGATTCTGACAATACAATTCATTTAATTCTTGCCTAAATAATGTATTCTGTGTAGCACAAATTCATAAATGTTTTCATGGTTCATGATAAAGATAACAAGGAAAATATGTAATACATGTTAAAATAATTATTGGAATAAATGTATTCATCTGTAAATAATGTTAATGTTATTGAAATATTCCCGTCAAAGTTACCCATGTGAAGACAAATTGATAAATTCCTTAAAAGAAGTGACGCCCTTTAAATAAGTGTTGAAAATTAAATTTTATATATTGCTGTTACTTTCTTCTCATTTACAATGTTATTCTAAATGTATACCTTATACCTTATACAGTGAAACCTCATTTTAACCAAAATTTCAGATAAAAATGATGTAATTCTTATAGTCAAGAGCCTCATTTTAAAGAGGGTTCACTGTAGTCATTATGGAGGTTTCATTCGTCACAGTCACAGCCTCAGTCGCCCAGAAGTACACATCACATTTTGCGCGCAGCTGGGCATTGTTACGTTACAGCTCTGATTAATTTGTGATGAGCCCTCCCATCTGTGATGAGCATTTCTTGATTTGCCCGTTCGGTCACTGATCTGTGAAGAGCCCATAAACGAGCGTGTGTCTCTTGTGTGCACGTCATTTTGACGTCAGCTGGGACTACATGTAGTTGGCTAAAATCGAAACTTACTTTGGGAGTGAACGAACGAGAGCAGTCGATGTGTTAATATTAGTTGACCTCAACTTCTGGTCAACTGTGACTGTGACTGTGACGAATGAAATCAAAACCTCCATATTATCTCTGAAGACATTCTTGGTTTTAAGTTTAGAGGCACCCCAGTCATATTTTACTATATGAGCCGTCCAAAGATGATCTATCCAAAGTGAAGCAATAAAAGTGACAATTAACGGGTGGCTGCTAGGACAGCTGGTCCCTGTAACACAAATAGTTCCAATTCATTGTATGATGGATACCAATATTGAGTCTATGGGAAATCATGTACTAACGATTTGCAATTGTTTGCAGGATTGATTGTATCTCTTTTGTGTTACAGGCCCCAGGGCAGTGTTTCACCAAGTCTTTCTTAAAGTTACGCACAACTTTAAGTTTGACTGGTATCAATTCTTGCGCTGAATGCACGTACTATGTTACGTATGAATTATAGGCGCAAGAAGGGATACCAGTCGAACGTAAAATCATGCGTAAAGTCTTTCTTATCTTGGTGAAACACCTCCCAGGTTTGATTATAGGTTTTTACTTTCAGGGGTTAGAGTTCATGTCTTTGTAGAATGATAATGATAATAATGATACACAAAATTTATGTAGCACTTAATACAAAGTGTTTCTAAGCGCTCTGGACATTATTACCTGGTTGTAGCATGGCTGCCATTTAGCGCTCACTGCAATCAAGGAATTTCTTCCTACCAGTATCCATTTACCTCACCTGGGTTGAGTGCAGCACAATAGTCCCAGGTTTTTGTATGTCTGAAACTTTTGAAGAAATACTTTTTATACAAGAGGCTTGAAATAGGGAAATGTAGGTACAGTATTGTACATGTAGTAAAGTCTTTCAGAACACCCACCTTTATACCTCTTAAAAATATATATATATAAGAATGTCCTGGGTAGTGTTTCAGCAAGTTACAAGTGATTTTGAGAAAGACTTTTTCGCATGACTGGTATCATTTCTTGTGCTGAATACTAGAGAATCTTACGCGTATTGGACTTGTTAACATACTCCAGTCTTTCTTGAAATCATTCGTAACCTGAAAAAAACATTTGGTGAAACACTGCCCTGGAATTCTCTTCAGACTGTGTAGTAGAATTAACCAGTAAAATAGGAAAACTGTATAAAAACAAGTATAGTCCAACAGCTCTTATTTTAACAAGATTTCAATATAAAAAGACATTAATGTGGTTCAAGGACCTTGTTTAACTGTTAGTGTTAACTGTATTTGGAAAAGTGGAAATTCCATATTCTTTACTCTAACTTCATAATGGTTAGGTTTGCACATATGAGTTCATATTTTACATATTGTATGAGCTGAAATTTTCATTGGTGTTTTATTTCACAAATTTTGCGACTCTGAATTTGCTCAACTTTTCACTTATTAAAATACTCATAGGGGGTGTTGTTCAAAAGTTGCAATTGTTCGCAAGTTGCAGTTGATCGGAATGTCCAGTCAAAATCATTGTTTCGTGTGCGTCTTGTTAAATGCGCATATAGTGCACGAGTGAAAATGCGCGTTACAATATGCAAAGTTGCAGTTGATTTGCAGTTGATTTTGAACAACACCCCCATAGACTTGTATACTCTAATCTTTCAAAACGTGAAAATTACAATTCGCTATTGTGTAAAAAGTTCAGAAATTCGGTGAATTCTCTATAAGTATGTATGCTTAAATATTGGCTTTTATAGTACATATTGTTCCTAACTGCCTGTTCCAATGGAATTGCAAAGCACCTAGCAACTGGAAAGACGACTGGTTTTGTTAGGCCTTGCAGTGTTTCAGAGTTCCAATACGGATATACATGAAGCACTGCTTTAGACCTTAAAACAACTGAGCTATTTTGGAGGCTACGAAAACTTAGCAAGGGGGGCTTTTATTTCTTGAAACATACCTTAAACATCACATGGTGCAACTGCACACCTTTTTCACATGTTTAAAT
>BQKZ01002129.1:5843-16051 GCA_036244855.1 Temnopleurus reevesii
CTGTCTCTTATACACATCTAGATGTGTATAAGAGACAGGTGGTCATGTCGACGTTCGAATCGACGTTCGAATCGATGATGCAATACATCAAAATATAATTAAAGATTTGTTTCAACGATCTCCTTGGAGTTTTCATTACTATCAAAATGCATTAACTAAAAGTAAAAGTAATATTTTTAAAGCTTTGTATATAATCAAAGATCTCCTTAGATTTTTCGCTTTTGATGCTATAAATTCAGCTAGTATTTACAACTTTGAATCAAGACCTCCTTAGAACTTGATATTCTAATGCAATACATCAAAATAAAATTGAAAACTTTGTTTCAAATATCTTATTTTTTAATCTTTTGATGCGGTACAACCAGGTGAAATTTACAACTTTGTCTAAAAGATATCATTAAATTTTGATCTTTTGATGCGACACAACCAAATAATATCTACAACTTGGTATCAAAGATCTCTTCGGACTTCTCTTTCTTCCTCTTGATGCGTTGAATCCAAACGCCACTGACTACGATGACGATGAGGAGCATGCCGCTGATCGCAGCGATGGCGATCTTCATGCCGAGTAGTTTCTCCTTCATGCCATGCATCATGGTCATGTCGACGTTCGAATGGTCGTTCGAATCCGAGCGGGATCCGACATCGTTCTCATTCGACATCGTTGCTCGGGCACCTGCGAATCAAATCATGAGAAAGATATTTTTGAATGATGATGAATAAAGAAAGAGAAGATAATGCCTATTTTGATTAAAGCATGATCAGAAAAAGTTGAAGATTACAAATTAGAATCGGAAGATGTTTTCGATTTATAACATTTTGTCAGACGTGCCTTAGAATTGTCGATATTTTCTCAATTTCTGATTTTATCTGACATCATTCTCATCCGACATCGTTGCTCGGGCACCTACGAATCAAAGCATGAGAAAGATTTATTCTTAAAGAAATTGATGATGATGAAGAAAGAAGAAGGAGGAAAATGACGCCATTTTTTGTTTTCCTTAAGACAGAAGTACGGTAAAAAAAATTGAAGAAAAATAATGGAATCGGAAGATGTTTTTGATTTACAACATTTTGTCCGACGTGCCTCAGAATAATTCGCCCGTGTTTTCACGAAGTGACGGAAGCCAGAGGGTACTGTTACACTAAATGAGTTACAAATCCATTGAAATGAGTCCTTCTATAGAATTAACATATTGTTCGATAAGATGCCCGTCGAATTGCCGCTATGTCGGGATTTCTTTGTCTTCATGCAACAATACTCTTTCGCTCCCGTCACTTTGTGAAAACACGGACGAATTATCTACAGTTTCTCAGTTTCTCATATTATCTGGCAGTTTATTCCAAAATTTTGCAGAAGAAAGATATTTTAGATCCTTTTACTTATAATAGGGAGAGGCCGGAGAGAGAGAGAGAGAGATAGAGAGATTGAGTTTTATCGAACCTATCATTCACATTTGAATATTTACGCCAGGAGAAGAAGAGAGAGATAGAGGATCGACCTTTTTTTAACGTCATCGTCAGAAAGACGCGACCGGTGCCCGAACCCGCATCGCAGGAACTAACCCAAGGACAATCTGTGACTGTGCCGATCAGCTTGATTCAAGCTTGAGACAAGCGTTGATTTTTTTTTAATAGCTGACGGTGCTGTTTGGCGAGTAAGTAGTATTATCCTAACTCTGACGAGTGCTAAATATATCTCTGAATGTTTTGAAAGAAATTATCTCCATGAACAAACTAAGGTGCTAAAGGCTGACTATTTTTGTGTTTTTAGCCTGCAACGGCCCAGCGTATTTGAAAATTAAAAAAACGCTCCTATGACGCAGGTCATACGGTGGTCTGACGCTAGTTCAGCGCAAGCTGAACGTCAGTCCACCGTCTGATCCGCGAATGTTGCGCGTCAACGGAGCGTTTTTAATTTCCAAAAACGCTGGGCCGACGCTGGCTAAAAACGCAAATGTGTGAGTCGGTCTTGATATAAAACATATGTTTTACAAACCTTGGAATGCGTAAGCGATCTTGAATCCTCTGTCCATTGCTTGACCTTGACCGGAACCTGAACTGAACTTGACGAGAAGTCTTTGACCCGACGACCGGAAGACGTGTGGCACTGTGGTTCCACAAAATGACCCCTGACCCAGCCTCGTCCAGTTACTCGGAGTCGCTACGTCGTAAATCTATAAAATGAAGAATTATACCTTCGCATATTTCATTTTGATGTACATCATTGTATATAAGAAAAAAACATGAATCATTGTACAATATCTGGCAAACTGACAAACACATTTCACCTATAGAATCACCTGCACGGCGGAATTCCCGCATTTCACGGTGCATTGTGGGATTAATTACATTTCAAATCACCTGACCGTTCGCATTTCGGTAGGCAGTGGTAGGGGAGGGGTGATATTTCCGAAAAATCACACATCGAAGTGTGATTTGGATCACGATCCATTTATCAAGCGCGGGCACTTCGAATTACCGCGATATGACATCAGGAACAGGGTAGCGCGAACTCTCGTTGAATTTGATGATATTCTATTGGATTAATTTTTAGTAAATTCAATGATATTTTACTTGCAAAACATACCGTTAGGCTGTCGTGAAGGCAGTACGGACTCCGCTGAAGCTTGAAGCGCATCACAAAAAGAACGATCACGTGACCGACTGGAGCCGAGATGAAGGTGGAGCATCCCGCGTTGCTAGGATACGCGCCGGGAAAGCTTGGTGACGTCAGAACCCCCATCTGGTTGGTGATCATCTGATCACATGACCAATCTGATATGAAATACAGATTTGAAGTATGACAAACATTATTCCGTCAACATCGATCTAATATCTAAAAGAATAGATTTAAAGTAAATTCTCATCTCACAATAAATGTAACCTCATAGTAATAACAGCAATTTTAAGGGAATCGTCAACTTCATAATCAAGCAGGGGTTCATTCTTGTTAACTAGATCGCTGTGAGCTGCTGTAAAGCATCAGTAACATGAGTACATTATATCATATTTATAATTCCACAAAACGTGTAATACATTTATCGTGCGGTTGCAGAGATGTCAAACGTTCCAGAATATGCATGAGGTAAAAAATATTAACAACGTAACAGCTTAAAGCCATTGTTTAACATTGTTTTCATTAAAAGAAAAATCCCAACTGCCAGATGATAGAGGTTATCTGAAAGATTGATGGTGCGCATAAACTAAACTGGAAAAATATCAGGTTTTAAAATCAACGTTTAGTGCTTTAAACAAACGAAATGTGAAACGTCGCCTCCATAGGCTTTATAATGAAATTAACGCGTGGGTCCTACGCTTTAATTCAATGTTCATAGATATCTTGATAGTGCATGTATAACTTTCTTAATGTTTGCATCCTCTGTTGATTCTTCATCTATCTTAATATATTTCGATAGGACAGACAACTTGGTTTGAGATTTTTTTTAAAAACTTTTCAACCGCAATGTTAAACAGTGTCTTTAACAAATTTTGTGATTGTTAGAGATAACACATCAACAAGAGCCATACCCAATGCCATCTATTCTAATTTGACTTTAAGTTTTGATGACAAAAAAAAACGCATCATGAATATTCCGTAACGGTTGGCATCTATCCGGTTCTCAAGAGATGCACCACTTTTATCGCAACGGACCAGGCACTTTCAAAGGAACCACCCATATACAACACAATATAAACTATTTCCGCAAAATAAAGTGGGTCATGGAAAACAGAGCCGTACGCCATGCATTGAACAGTGCGAACACAACAATCAGAAGCCCGTTCCGATTTGGCTAGCATTGCAAATGAGCATTGAATTGGCGTTTGAGTTAATTTTTCGAGAATAGTTTATATCGTGTTAGATATATATCATGGATATTCCGGACCGTTTGGCATCTATTCGGTAGTCAAGATATGCACCCCCTTTTGGACTAACGGACTAGATACTTTTCAATGAACCACCCATATACCTGACTTGTATTCCATGATGACTCCATTGTGGCTCTCATTGGTGGCATACTGGCTGAAATCGACTAGGGAACCATCCACGCTGAATGACCTCCCCTGATGGAGATCATCGATGCGGAACGCCGGACCACTCGCATCACGCATCTTCAGCTTCACCATCATGCGGACGTAGATACGACGGAACCGGTCAGCTCCGATCTCATGGACGAACGTCGCTTTGTCGATGTCGCCACGTCGGAGACCTTCGATGAGGCGCTTAATGCCATCGACATCCATGTCTGAGCTTGCGGATGATCTGGTTAGGAACTCGACAACCTTGAAGAAGATGTCTTCGTCCATATCTCCCAGGAAGGGTTCTACTGTGGTCATCCCGTCGTCGTCATCACCGATTGCTGGTTTCCCCAAAGACAGTTCGCCATCTCTGCCATCGTCGACAACCACTGGAGGATCCATGGTGTCCAATGGCGTATCCATCCTTCCTTCCCTTTCCCAATATCTACCGTCCTGCTTCTGAGCCGCCATTTCTTTCCGTCTCAAAATATGACTGACCATTGCATCCGTTGCCATGGGAACCCCTCCCTTTAATCCCCTGGCAAGGATCACCCCGAAGTCTATTTCCTTCTTGGGGTCTTCTTCAGCCATCACCATTGGTCCTCTGGCGTCGAGAGTGTTAAAGGTTACACGGTTGACTTTGCGAGGAGACTGTGCGAAGAACCATTTCCGCCGTCCGACCCTAAGTCTGCTTCGCAGGCCTTTCATTTTCATCATCATGTTCCCAGTCGCTTCGGATTTTCTCATCATACCACCGGGTTCCATATCAGGTTCCATTCCACCATCCAAATCATCACCGAGTCTTATGGTCCCAGGCTTGCAGATGTCCATTGCCAGAGTAAAGCTCACCGCCATTATTTTATCAATCATCATCTTCTTGGTGTAATTCAGACATTGGGCGAAGATCTCCGACTCTGGACCCGTCATCATCGACACCATCTCAAGTTTGTCTGTGAGGAAGGCCGACATGACGTCATCGTTTCCCAACATGCTCCATGAATCTCCCATCATGCTCCCGAGTCCCAACATCATCCTCTCCTCCGCCCCCATCGTCATCATCATCGTATCTGAATCCCTCTCCGGATACATGTTCGTCATCAGCAGCTCAGGCATCCTCTCCTCCAACTCCGCCATCATCTCTTTCAGCTCCGCCATCATCCCGTTCGGTTCCTTCTTGCCCATGGCGCCTGCCATGCCCCTCATCGTTCCCTCCATCATGCCCTCATCATCCGGCATCGTCTCGCAGGATGCGTTCCCAAACTTCTCCTCGATTTCCATCCCAACTTTCATCTTGACATCCACGAGGTTGCATTCCTCTTCCAGTGCCATCCTAGCAGCGGTGAAGTTCATCGCTATCTTCTTCATCCGCATCCTCGTCTCATAAACGAACATTTGGTAGTCCTCAATCGCAACACCATCCTCACCACCACCATCCTCCATCACCATCTTCACCACATCCTTCGCTTTTTGCCGCATCTTCTCTATCTCCATCACCACCATCCGGATTGCATCCCATCGTGGATGACTCACGAAACACGAAATGTAGCTCGCTTTTTTGAAATCTTCCATCAAGAGTTTTTTGATGAAGCGAAGCACGTATGATCTCTCATCTAGGAGTGTTGCTAGATCGGGACCGAGGATGTATGAAGGTGAGACGATGAGTCCCGTGGGAAGGTACATATTTGTAGTTGGCGAGAATAGTGCTACGTGGAAGAAAGAAATGGTACAAAGTGTGTCAATATGTGCGTGATTGTTTTCGCTGTTGGAGCAACCATAATTATCTGTAAAAGCATAAGTAACGCTCAAGTATATAATAGATAGTGCACTAGAAATGCTTATTTTCTTGCACTTACAATGTTATTTCAAGTTCATATTAGAAGAAGCACTCTTGGAAGTGTTCCAACTAGGATTATATTGTGCAGTACCAGTGACGAGTTAAGGTGGCTTGTACTATTTAGCATAAAAACACACGGGGCAAAGGGGCAAAATACACGATTAGAGCCCCCCCCCCCCTTCCTGGTGCTATTATTTCATTTCATGCATTTCGGTCTTCAATAACAATCTACTTTATTAATTGCTCATGTTTGCCTAACACTTTTTCGGCGTTACATAACATACTAGAATACCAGGGCCCTATGGCATTAAAAGTTGAGATTCAACGCAAAAAGTTTAACGCAACTCCTAAATACGCGCTCCTGATCGCTTGAAAATTGAGTTGTGTTTGATTTTCTGGCTTGCGTTGAAACACAACTTTTTATTCAAAAAGGCTTAGGTATGAGGTTGATTAGGACCCTCACTTTGCAGTGCATACCTGCTAAAGGAGCATGTCTGGGTAGCATGAAATGTAGGGTCATTGGTCTCTTCAATGCCAAACTTCCCATCATGATCATCTTCATACGGCTCACAGACACGACATCGTCTCTGGCGCCGAGTGTCGTCGTCGAATTCGCCAGACGACACATCAACGTCATCCCATCCATCATCATCATCGAAGGCTTATCATAATGGACATACTTCATGTCTTCTTCATCCTCTTCATCCTCGTCATCATCATCGCCATCGTCGTCGCAGCCCTCGTCAGCGCCGAAACTAGGAGCGATGGGCCTGGAGTCAGTGGAGGCCGAGTCGGAGGGCATGATCGCGATATCGAACCCAGGGCACAGGTAAGGTTCTTCGAGACACGCTTGAGCGCACTCTGCGAAGGAGTTAACGGGGAATACGTTGGCGATCGTTGACGGCTCGAGACGGTCATTGAGAACGACGTTGAATCCTTTCATCGCACCCTCTGGTAAAAAGAGTGAATATAAAAGATATAGAAAATCATACTTTGAAGAATCTCCGTGGTCTATGGATTCAAATCTGGGCGGTGCTTCACCAAATCGTTCTTAAACTTACGCAAGACTGTAAGAAAGACTAGAGTACGTTAACTAGTGCATTATGCATATAATTAGCGATCATTCAGCACAAGAACTGATACCAGTCGTGCGTAACGTCATTCTCAAAGTCTTACGTAACTTAATGAAACACCGCACTTTAAGAACGACGTTACGCACGACTGGTATCAGTTATAATACTGAAGGATCTGGCATTGTGTGCGAATTTACACTCGTTAACGTACGCCAGTCTTTCTTAAAGTCGTGAGTAAACTTTAAGAACGATTTGGTGAAACACCATCCAGAATTTTAAAATTGAATAGATAAAATTTTATGATATTATGGGTTCAAGCCAGATTCTTTTCAACATAAAATTTTAGGCATTACGACATAGTTTTCTCAGGAACACACTCATGCCATTCATTTAGTGGAATATGATCATGTCCCTGTCCTAATATATATGAACTCTTAAACGCGCAGAATATATTCTAGTAGTTTCTGCGCTCACAGATCCTACTAATACAAAAGCCAATGTCATCAATGATACCACTGAAAAAACAATTATTTGTTCATTCATCGTGTGTTTGCGAAAATTTGAAAATCATGCCATGGGTAAAATTGATTAAGCCCGGCTCACACCTTTGCGCTATTAGCCTGCGTCGGCCCAATGTTTATGAAGTTTAAAACGCTCCCTGGACGCACAAAGACGCAGATCATACGGTGGACTGACGTTCGGTGTACTCTCCTTGAGCGCAAACCGAAAGTTAGTCCACCGTCTGATCCACGTATAATGTATGCTCGAGGAGCAATTTTAATCATGAAAAACGCTGGGTTGACGCAGGCTAAAACGCAAAGGTGTGAGTCGGGCTTAATCAATTTTACCCATTGCATGATTTTCAAATTTTCGCAAACATACGCTGAATTAACAATTGTTTTTCGGTGGAATCATTGATGACATTGGCTTTTGTATTAGTAGGATATGTGAATGCAGAAACTACTAGAATATATTTTGCGCTTTTAAGAGTCACAGTTGACTGGAATTGAAAATACCATAATACATGTATGAGGAAAACCGAAAAAAAGTCGAAAAACACACTATCACAATCAGTTGCCATCACGATGTGACGTTAGCCGCAGATCACTGTTGAATAAAACCATCGTGTATTTTTTTTTTTACCATCATAAACAAGTTTCAACCAACACGAGGAAAAGGATATTACCATTGGTTGGAGAGAATTGAACATTGTTGGGTATATTGTTGAAACTGCCCATCCAATAATGGAGAGCTGCGGGGCAAAAGGTGGTCAGAAGGATCTTGAGCAGAATGACAAGCAAATGAAATGAACACCCAAGTTTATCACACAACTACGTTTTCACTTCATTGTTTTGGTCATTTTGCTTATGATTAAGATTCTGCCAGTATCGAAAGCTCAAGCTCTTTGACTAAATTTGTCATAATAGTGTATCAGGTAGAAAATGAAGAGAGATGGGATGTTTTTACCACAAAATGGTCCTTCATCCGTTCCAAGCACACAGTCTATCTTTCCATCACATCGTCGATATTCAGGTATACACCAGCCATCTCCACATGAGAATTCTCCGACCGTACACTTCATGTTCTCTGAAAACATAGAAACCAACATTACAAATCAAAATACAAAAGGCAGACAAGAAGATATAATAAATTTCCAAAAACAAAATAAGTCGCACGCTAATTTAATGCTCCTTTGTAATGGTATTGAAATCGGACCCGGCTTGTCATTGTTGTGTCCGCACGGCTGAATACACGGCGTACGGATCTATTGTCTGCGTTCGACTTAATTTTTTTTCGGAAATAGGTTATCGTGTTCTTCGAGGACTGCAGTTCTCCAGAAAACGGAGGAATTCAACGAAAAAGAAGAAGAAGAAGAAGAAGGTGCGAAGGTTGGAAGAACCAAAAGTGCAATATTTTGCAAAATACATATTTCTGTTTTTAATTTCGCAGTTAACAGGATTTGAGCCCACGCCATTAAGACTCGCTTCATTCCAAGGCACGTGCTTTACCGACTGAGCTGCTCATTGCTTTCGACCGATGGACGGATTTATAAGACATCGAACGTAGATTCCGATCCGTCAACCGTGAGTATTTGTTACGTGTGAAAATATGTCACAGTATTCACACTTGGCCATCGAGAGATGTAATTTGATAAAAAATTGATCGCTAAATAAGAGCAGATAGACAGCTCAGTCCGTAAATCGCCTGCCGTGAAATGAAAAGATCCGTCCCGACCAGAGAGTATTAACATTATGTTAATACTCTCTGGTCCCGACACGGGTTTGAATCCCACAGCTGCCGGTATTTCCCCGAAAATTGTAAAATCTTTCTCACGGAGGAAAAGGAGCAATATTGCAGCTTTCTAAAAGAAGTGTAAAATTGCACCCTTTATTCTAAGTGTGTAGAATGTAACATAATTATGCAATCAATCCCTTCACCAGCACACACATCAAATTCATAAATACAAACCCACAGTTCAAAGATAAGAGTACAGCAAATCAATCACAGATTTTGCCACTTTTTTCTTTCATTTGTCCCTTTCAAAGGGAGTTGCAGAGCGATGGAATAATGATGAAAACAGATGAGGTGTAATTCTATAGATACTCGTTTCAGTGATATGACTCAATGAATAAATATATTTCTTATATTATTGTTTTTTGTCCGTAATCGAAGCTTATATTGTTAGGATTATATCCTAGCTTGCGTTTCTTCAATTATATTTCGTGAATGTTTAGAAAGACTAACTTCGTTTTGGTAGCATTCCGTTGAAGATGGGGCGGATCCACTTTCTAAGCCCGAAGAGATGGGTGAAGATACCGGGAGACCCCCCGAAGAGACAGCCACGGGGGAGGGAGCTCACCCCAAGAAGATACCATTGCCCCTCCAGCTCGGCTACCAGTGGACCGCCTTTGTCTCCCTAAGGGTCAAAACAAAATAATGATTATAACAAACCATGTTAACGAGTGCAATATATAGAAATGCGCGGTTCCTGTTTAACAAAATTTAAAAAAAACACGTTAACGAGAAGTACAATTTACAGACAGGAGCGAATCAAGTTTAAGAAATTAGAAAAAAAACATGTCAACAAGAAGTACAATTTATAGACAGGGCCGATCCAGTTTAACAAAATTAAACGGTTACTCCAGGCCAAAAATAACTTGCTTTGATTAAAAGCACAAAAATTAGACGAACATATCAAAAAAAGTTTGAGCAAAATCGGACAATAAATAACAAAGTTATGAATTTTTGAAGGGTTTTTAAAAATAATTTAAATAGTTATA
>BQKZ01002129.1:16998-44064 GCA_036244855.1 Temnopleurus reevesii
AGACATGGGCGGATCAAGTTTAAAAAAAAAAAAAAAAAAAAAACACGTTAAGGAGAAGTGAAATACATAGAAAAATGCGGATCCAGTTTAACAAAAAAAACAAAAAAAACAAAAAAACCACGTTATCGAGAAGTGCGATTTATAGACAGGGGCAGATTCAATTTTCTTTTGTTATTGTTATTAAGGGTGGCGGAAATCCAGTTGAGGTAATATTAGCCGTAGACGTGAAAACTCCGAGGGATGGACGGAGATATGCCGTGGGAACCCCAAAGGGATGGGTTGGTAAACCCGAGAACATACTACGAAACAAGAAAAAAAAAACATGTTAACAAGAAGTACAATTTATAGTCAGGGGCGGATCCAGTTTTTGTGTTATAAAGAGCGGCGGAAACCTAGTTAAGATAAAAAATTTTCATAGCCGTGAAAAATCCTAGGGATGGACGGAGATATATCAGGATAACCCCGAAGGTTGGTAAACCCGAGAGCGTACTACAAAACAAACAAACAAACAAACAAACAAACAACAAAAACCCGTGAACAAGAAGTAAAATCTATAGACAGGGGTAGGTTCGGGGTGTTTTTTAAACTTAAAAAAAATGTTGGTGGTGAATTCACCAGTGTTGTGTTCCCCAAAGCTGCTCGTAGAGATACGCATGACTCTGCGTACGACTGATGACAACTTTCTGCACTTGACGACCCATACATCTCTAAGATAACACCTGAGAAAGGGTCACCAGTTGTGCGCAGAGTCGTGCGTACCTCTACGATCAGCTTTATCAAATAGGGTGTTATGGGTCTGATGAAAATACTGGGGTAGTGTTGAATAACACCATCTGACACAACCATTTACGTTCTACACTGGCGTTTTTCCATTATTCAAGTTTAGTAATAAGGAGGTTTCGATTTCATTCGTCACTGTAACAGTCGACTGGAAATGGTATGTCATAGTTTTGCGCAACTACCTATGACGTAACAATGGGTAGACACGCAAAAATATAACGTAGTTCTTCCGTTCGACGTACACTTCGTCACAATTGAGTGAAATCGAAAACTCCATAATAATGAACACAAATTCTGACCTTGCACATTTTCTTCATTATCGCCTTCATCACCATCTTCTTCTTCGACATCATCTCCCTTGTTATATTCTTCATCATTCCGTCATCCATGTCGCCTTCCATCCCTCTTTTCATCCACGCCAGTACAGCTCCATCGACTTCGTTCACCATCTCATCGGTCTCATCGTTATCATCATCGAAGTCGTTCTCCATCTTCCCTGATCGTACCACCTCGCCCGTCTTTCTAATGGACCACGCACCGCTCCGACGTTGACCGAAGTCGTCGACGCCGCCGTCGGATCCGTCAATGCGCTCCATGAGGTTCGACATCATTTGTAGCAAGTCGAAGTCGAGTGGCGAATCACTATCCTCACCACCACGCCCATTATATGACGTGCCCATACCATCACGCTCAGCCTATAAAAACAATGGAAAGTTTAACTAGAATATATCGACTTGAGACAGACATTATTTGTTTCTGACATTAAAGCGTTGTTGTAAATAGCCAATTATTGTCCACACTGCAAAAACGCTGCTGTTAAATTCAACACCAGCCGGAATATATTATATAGGACCACTCAAGAAAAATGTTAAAATGACACCCCATTGGAATCCAGTTAATATATCAAAACACCTACTGGTTTTGTTTACCAGTCGGCATGTGTTTTTTTTAACGGGCGTTATTCAAACACTTTTCTCGTGCGGTCCTATCTAGATTCCGGATGGTGTAAAATTGAAACCAACGTTTTTGCAATGCAGTGTAAGTTTGTGACCTATACGTACAGAACTTTGCAACGAGCCGTTTGACGTACGCATATGTTAGCGTTAGCCCGCGTGTACCCTGAGAAGAGATACTCACACCTTTGCGCTTTAGCCTCAGCATCTTTGAGAATTAAAAAACGCTCCCCGAGCGCACATGATGCTAATCAGACGGTGGACTGACGTTTGGCTTTAGGTCATGGCGAGCGTCAGTACACCATGACCTACTTCTTTTTGCGTCCAGGGAGCGATATTATTATGCGATAAGATACACGATTAGTGAAATGAAATACAGACAAGACATATTGACCATTTCTTCATTCGCACAGAGCACTTCATTTAATTTCGGGCAAAATAGTTAAGATTTACAAGCCTATACGAAGCCCGCAAAGAAAACGTTAATGCATAACTGAGATCATATCATATTTTCATGGATTCATACATCAACATCAAAACATCCGAAGGAGCAATTCTATCACGGATGTATTAATGTTAAAAGCATTCTAAAGGCCGACTCACATCTTTACATTTTTAGCCTGCGTCGGCCCAGCGTTTTTAAAAATGTTATTTATTGAAAACGCTCCCCGAGTATACGCCATTCAGACGGTGGACGGACGTTCAGTTCGTGGTCAAGGAGCGTACACGCTGAACGTCAGTCCATCGTACGACCTGCGTCTGTGTTGTTGTTGTTGAGGTTTGTGTGCGTCCAGGTAGCGTTTTTATTATAAAAAAAATCACTGGGCCGACGAAGGCTAAAAACGCAAAGGTATGAGTCAGTCTTTATATATGCGTATCCAGTCAAAAGGGTGTTATTTCAATACTTTTCATATGTGGATATATAGCGATCCCGGCTGGTGGTAAATATAACACCACTATCATTTTTGCAGTGTATGCCTACCATATGCATCTGTCCCATTTCTCTCTTCAACTTCATAAGAGCCACGATGCCCCCTTCATCCATCATCATCTCCGCCCCCTTAGCCCCCATCCCTTGCGGGGTAGCTCCAGCACAGATGGCCCCCTTAGGAAGTGCCCCCATCATTGTGTGATTACAGGTTGTGTGGTTGAGGAGAGGGGCGTTATCAATTCGGAGAACACCGGGCCGTTTCTCCTGTCTGATAGCTGTGAGAAAGAATAATTATAGACGAACAACAAAAGATTACATATTACCTTGAAATGAATAGGAATTTAATGTTTGATGTACAGCGCATTGAGCGTCATTACTGACGGACCTGTGCGCTTCAAAAAGGAATAACCATTTATTAATTATTATTAAATGCTTTTCGTTTATTCTGAGCCTGTTGTAATGTTCCGTTCGCGCGTTTCAGTTCATGATGTAATTGGCTATTGAATCATGGACATGAACATTGTTCCCACTACTAAAACTCTACGAAATTCAGCAAATTTTATGACAGAAAAATAAAAAGAAATTGTTATAATATTTAGGTCTCTTCTAATTTTAGTTCTAGAAACTATCACTAGAGCAATGTGACCAAAAAATAAAATAAAATCAATTTTTCTTAAATAATGCGTGTGTTGTTTAAACAATTTTACATGCGGAGTTGACATAGTTCCGGGAGAGGTGGCAATTTAGATATGAAATTAATTTCTGACGTGCAGTAAATATATCCATATAATGTGATCCTTCAATGAAGAGTATATGTTCATAGTTAGTTGAAAAGAATCGACCAAGCAATTATGCATAATTATCGGCAAACAAAAAATATCATATTTAACGTTTTTTCCACCAGCACAATGCCTCACACTCAAAATCAATGAGAATTCCAATTACCCACACGTATGAAAGTAAACGCCGCTCGCCTAAAGGCCCCAGCACACCAAACACGGCACGGCATAACGGCACGGTATTTACGCGCGATCTTGGTTGTTATTGGCCAGCGCGCTCCTCCGCGCAAACAATTGGCCAATCACAGGGAAGACATCGCATAAATACCGTGCCGTGATGCCGTGCCGTGTTTGGTGTGCCCGGGCCTTAACACCCACCAAAACGTGCATAAAAGTTGCTGACGATCTGGAGTAATAAAGGTTGGTGATATTCAAACCATAATATTCCAGACAAAGTGTAAAAACTTCCAATTTCGTACCCATCTATCTTCAAGATTCAAGATTTGTTTAATTTCATTTTTTTTCTCATTCACACAAAAATATCTATCGATACATCAAATAAGAAGATTAAAAGTATAGATATGTCATTGAAAGAGAGTAAATCTTTATTCATGTCATTTGCACATCAAATCTATATACCTTTAAAGTTAGCAGCTTACAGGAAAAAAAAACGGTTTTAAATTCATCTTGCCATTATGATATAGGATTTTTCGTCCAAAATCGCGTGTATAGCATTAATGTTAACTGTCTTTTCTGTCAAATTCGAGAGAATCCGTCAACCCGGGGATATCACCGTTTCAAATTCCTTCTACTTGCTTACAAATATATAGAGATTTCATTCGATTTAGTGATAGTTTCTTTTTAATTTATAGGAATTGCCCTTTTTGAGAAGCTGTCATTCGATTTAGGACAAATCGGGTTTCATCTATATCATTCAATTTCATTTATAGCAATCATATTGACGCAATTTGCATTATGAATTGATCTTAGGTATATTTGAAGGTCAAAGTAAGAAATCTTATCGAATTTACTTAGCATTCCTCTATCTATTCATAATATACCCATATTGATCACTTCTCCTGCATTCCCTTGCATTATCAACCTGCTCTCTTAAATTGAATGATACCTTTCAGAAAAAGAATGCTAATCGCTAAATTCAAAAGCAAGAAAGTACGATTCAATAATCACTGGCTATTTTGAATGGTAACTGGCTCGTTCATAAATTGAATGAAAAGAACTCACAAACTTTCGACAAACACAGTAAATCAAATGGAAAAATATAAAAATTGAATGAACCAATCTACCCTAATTCAAACGGCATAAGTATCAATTCGAATGGAAATATCGTGAATTTGGCCCAGAATCTACATTGGAAAGCACCAGCCGTAGTTAGTACCAGTATATGGTATGTTGCAGTGTAGTTCTCAGTGTATTTACAGTGTCGTTTTAATTGAAAAATCAACTTAATTGTAGAAAAGATACCAGTAATTTATACCTGGGATGCATGTCATAAGGTTGCATCCATTGCGACAGCACTTCATTCCTAATGAGCACTCGCGATCGGTCTCGCACGTTTCAACCTCGCACTCGTCCATGATATCATCCGTGGGCTTGGGGCACATCCCTGGTCGATCTACGACATGGAATCAAAGAGAGGGTTATTCATTTTTGTAAAATCGTGGTAAAATTCACAGGAATGAGTCGTTTGTGTGTGTGTGTCTGTTTTTATTTATTTATTTATTTATTTATGAGAATATATCTATACAGGTGCAAAAGATCAGTAATCCGCTGTTTTACATCAATTTCCTGATAGTATAATAAAATGACACATATAGCATGAATAATATTAACAAGTAAAAGGCAAACTAGATATGAAATATACAAAGAAGATATTAGAAAAATTCACAATCGTATATATACTAATAATTCAAATTTCTTACAAGAAAAAATATAACTAAAGATGAGTTGATAGAAAATTATATTTATTAAACTGATACAAATCTAGATCACTAAACTTAATATTTTATTGAAAAATTCGTTTGATTAAAGGCAATATTATTTAAGTAGTTAATTCAGTTTTTGTTCCCTTGTATTGCTGGTAAGAGTTGAGTCGGCTTAGTTAATACTGTTAATGTGATATTCATCATTCCTTGTACAACACGATATGATTTGTATTAACATGCCTATGATAATCTTTTTCATTTACTTTCAAATGTTTCAGAAAAAAAACAACGCTAAAAGCCTTCCAAAATAACAATCGAAAAAAAATACAATCATTCAAAATAACGAGGGGAATTAGGCAAAATATAGTAATGGCAAAGAATAAGGGCAAACAAAAAGGCAAAATTGCTTGGCGTCGAAAATGGCACAAGTACTATAATGAATTTAAAAAAAAGATATCATATTTACCAGTAGGAGGAGGCAAATCACCCCATCCAGCAACTCTGGCGTTGGTCCCCGGCCGGAAGTCGCTATGCATACTGGGATGAGGAAGACATATGACATTGACGTAATCGTTGAGCTCGAAAGGACGGTCCACCATTACGAGTGCGATGTCCGCTTCCATCCGCCGAGCGTCGTATTTGGGATGGACGAATACGTCAATTGTCCTTCGCACCTGCTTGTGCAGAGCGCGTTCATCCTCATCATTGTCGGTTTCGACCAGGGAGAGCGCGCCTGCGACCACCGTGTAAGGTTCTTTCAAGTACGGGCTGATAGCGAAAAGGTGAAAAATTGGGGAAAATTGAAAATTGAAAAGGTGGACATGGAGTTAAGACCAGGGCCCTATTGCATAAAAAGTTGCGTTTAAACGCTATTCATGAAACTAAGCGAAAGTCCTAAATACGGGCTCCTAATTGGTTGCGTTAAATTTTCTGACTTGCGAGTAAACGCAACTTTTTATGCAATAGGGCTCTAGTCACTTATAGTGGAGCCCCCGACTAAACACGATTCAACACGACTCTTTGTTCAGGGGTAGTGAACTTTTAATTGCACAAAAAGTGTGACTCGGGCCTTATGTATGAAAGAGGACCATCAAAGTCTCGTATCAAAGTCTTTGTAGAAACGGGTATTTTATTTTACATTATTTTAGATATTACAATTCAAGCTTTAATGGGTGCATGAAATTAAGAACCCTCCCCGAAGAGAATTATGGAAAGATAAAACATTTAAAAACCTCCCCCACTTCTAACCTTCAAAAACTATATTTCGTAACTATTTACCCTGATAATGAATGTTATTAACCTATATATCTTTTTAGCATTTCGTTTTGAAAATTAAAGTTCTATGGTCAATAATTGCTAATCAAAATTGGTTAACAAGAACTGTGTTGCATTTTTGTGTCTTTCGTTTAATAGACTGAACAATAACAAATCACAATTGCTCTATCAAATTTGTAATTGATCGCAAACCTCTATGTTAAACGGGAAACAACCACTATAGAATAATCTTCATTCAATGAGATCACGATAATTCCAGGGGTTGGTTCCCCTTTAAGGGGTGCATGCAGGATATGAATAAAAAAAAACTCACATGCAACTAGCCGCAGTCAGGAGCCACAGTTCATGGATCAGGACAGCACTGCAAAGCTTCATCTCCCCGTGGTACAAGGCGACCTGCCACGGGTGCTCACCAACAAGGACCTCGCGCTCCATATCGTCGTCCCCCTGCGATGTCGGGTCCGACATCATCGACGGCATGGGACGTCGTCCACAGGTGGAACGGTCTGGAGAGAGAGATGCGATAGAGTCAACTTCTCGTACTTTTATTAATGATCATTCAAAATACCACGTAATCATGACTTGACTATACTGACATTCAATAATAATCATAATTATATTGAACAAGGAGTAGGGAATTTTATGTTGACCGCTGAGAAGATTTTTAAAGGCTGGGTCTGGTTCAGAAAAAAGTCAGACAAACGATTTAAAAAAGTTTGGAGTAAATCGGGCAAGGAATAAGAGAATTATGAATATGTCAATAATATAATCATTACGGTCAGTGACGGTATACCTGCTCTATAATATGTATGAAAGTAATAGTCATTTTTATACAAATTTGCGAATTTTTGGTCATTTGTTATGACGTATGTCATGCACCTCTCGACTATTATCTAATTGTAAATCATTGTGTGTGTTTTTTTTTAAAATCTGTTTAGGCATATTACCCAGTAATGCAACTTTTTAAATACCTAATAGGTTGAATTAATAAATGCACCTACATCCATGTATCTTTCGACGACAAAATAAAACACCCTTTTCCGGTTATGGGGTCGAAAAAGTGGGGGTTTAAAACAATGAGTTTGTAGAGAAGTGGATGACATATATCACGTGACCGAAAATGCATAACTTTCTTATTAATTGTCCGATTTGTTTCAATTTTTTTATCTGTTCCCCTGATCACTCTGCATTTAACCAAAGCTATATTTTCGGGCCTAGACCAAGCCTTTGAACACATTTCTACAACGCGTTGTAACGGTTCCAGAATCGCAAGAATGACAACGCAAAGCAATCTCACTTAATAATTTATCAAACAAGGGTGTTTGCCAAAAGAATTTTCTATGTATAAGAAAAAGATGCGCGGTGACGGCAATAAGCAGGGTCATAAAAATGATAAGCAATATTGATGAATTAAAGAACATGACATTATTATCAAATGGACAGTAATGACGACGGTGATTAATACTGTTAACAATGATGATGATATCAATAATGGCGAAGAAGAAGATGATGATAATCATGTTGGTAATGATGTGAATGCGTGATGATCAGGATGATGATTGTGGTGGTGATGATGATGATGAAGAGGACTCTGATAATGTTGATGATTATGATAATCATGATGATGATGATCATAGTGATGAATGTAATGATGATGTCGATGGTGATAATGATGATTATGATGATGGTGGTGTTGATGATGATGATGATGATGATAATGGTGGTGGTGATGATTATTATGGTGGTGGTGGTGGTGATGATGATAGTGGTATGATGATGATGATGATGATAGTGGTAATAATATTGATGATGATGATGAATGGGGACTGTGATAATGGTGATGATAATGATAATGATGATGATGATAATGATGATGATGGTGGTGGTGATGGATGTGATGATGAGGGCGATGACATTGATGATGATAATGTTGCTGTTATTGTTGTTGTTGCTGTTTGTGTTTTATAATGTTTTGTTTTGTATTTGATTTGTTGTTTGTGTTTTTTGTTTGTGTCTTTATGGTGATGATAGTGATGATAGTGATGGTTAAATCATGGTTTTGATGGTGATGATGATGATGATGATGATGATGATAATGTTAATGTTATTGTTGTCGTTGCTGGTTGAGCTTTGTATTGTTTTGCTTAGCATTTTATTTGCTGTTTGTATTTTGTGTTTGTTTTGATGTGTTTGTGTTTTGCTGGTGATGATGGTTATGGTTTTGACGGTTATGATGATGATGATGATGATGATGATGATGATGATGATGATGATGATGATGATGGTGATGATGATGATTGTTTCGGCTATGACAAAACTCACTCTGAAACCTGACTATAAATGGGTCGTCGAACAGGCCATCGAACTGCGAGAAGAACTCCCCTGTGTTGACGGTGGAGAGGGTGACCACAAGAACGAGTGCATAGATGATGATGCGATGATGATGAGGACTGTGATGATAGTGATGATTATGATAATTATGATGCTGCTGGTGGAGGTGATGATGATGCAAATTGTGATGATAATAAATGAAAATGATGATCATGATAATGATGATTATGACGATGATGTTGATGGCGATAATGGATGTGATGATGGTGATGACGATGAGGGTGATGATGATCATATTGATGAATGTGATAATGAGGGTGATCATGATTGTGATGACAATATTGATGTTATTGTTGTTTTTACTTTTTGTCTTTTGTATTGTTTTGTTTTGTATTTGATTTACTGTTTGTGTCTTGGGTTTGTTTTCATGTGTGTGTGTTTTGATAGTGATAATAGTGATGATGATGATGATGATGAGATTGTTTTTGGCTACGAAAAAAAAACTCACTCTGAAATCTGACAATAAAAGGGTCGTCGAAAAGGCCATCGAACTGCGAGAAGAACTCCCCTGCGTTGACGGTGCAGAAAGTGACCACGAGCACGAGCGCGTATATGATCACACAAATCCGACCACGGCAGGCCATATCTGCCACAGAAGTCTACTAATCCTTTTTCCTTTAATTCCTCTCTCTGTTTTGATAGCACGCAATCGGTAAAGCTACACGATAGTTCTAAAAAGAAAATGTCATTATTCTTATTTGCATCACATTCTTCTGTCAACATTCTTCTGAACAAGGCATATACCTTGGCGGTGTTTCACAAAGTTACGAAAGACTTTAAGAACAACTTTAAGATCGACTGGTATCCCTTCTTGCTCGTAATCGTTCACAATATTACGCGCATTCAGTGCAAGAACCGATACAAGTCGAACTTAACCCTAATCCCATTGGGATATTTCAGTCATCTCAGTTCATTGGGGGGGGGGCGGATTTGGCCCCCCCCTCTGATCTTCGCCGTCGACCGCGCGATCGCGCCGAAATTTGGCGTGCACATAGCCCGCGATGTTAACTCTTAGATTGCATAGTCAAATTTTTCAAAAATCTACTCGTTATGCTAATTAGGCTTTAATTATGCATAACTATGCATGAATTCTAACAAACATTAATAAATCACTTGCTGAAGCTCCAAATGTGCTGATTTTTGGTCTAGATACTCATAGTAATGTTTCAGACATAATGTCATGGAAAGAAAATGCAATCAAAATCTATTTCTTATGTATTCTATTGTTTTTATGAATTTCTTATGTATTTCTTTGTTTTTTCGACTTTATTATTTTTATTGTTTTTTCGATGGGAATTGTTGGTGACATAATATTAGAGGCATAGAAATGAATTTTAAATTCAGTTCATGCATTAACATGCAAAATAGACAAGGATTTACGAATATTGACTAAAAACACAATTTGCATTGACTTTGTACATAAAATCACGTTTTGGACTAATATTTGGCTCGACGAATATTTTTCAAATGCGCGTAGCGTCGGTACCGCATACCCGGTCATCACGAATTTGGTGTCAAAAGTTGCGCGAGACTTGAAAGATAAAAGTCAGAAAAAATTATGGCGCGAGCTTCTCGCGTTTCAGATTTATCGCGAAAATTGTCGAGGGGGGGGGCTTTAAAAGCCCCCCCCCCAATGGGATTAGGGTTAAAGTCGCTCTTATATACAGTCTTTCTTATCTTGGTGAAACACCATCCAAGTCGTTCTTAAATTTACAAATGATTATACGAAAGACAGGAATACGTTAAAGAGTCCAGAACCTATAAGATTCTCAATCCGTCATCACAAGAACTGGTACCACTTAAAGTCGTTCTCTTTCGTAACTTGGTGAAACACCAGCCTGCAATCATTGCATGATTACTTGGAAGAAAATGAAGATATCCTTAACAAACATCGACCAGTTGCCAAAGAAAGGGTCTTAGCTATCCTCTTCTTGGTAAGACGTGTTAACGTATTGTGCCACCCTTTAATATCGACGTATTAATGTTTGATGTGTATATGTTATGATGATGGCAAGAAGTTAAGACGTCTTAGCAAAAGGAGGATAGCTGAGACCACTTCGATTAATTAGCCCATGGTTCTTGGACGGTTCTCTTTGTAAAAAGTTCAAAATTATCTCAAAGATGTTTAAGACCATCAATGCTCGAGCTTGTGCAATCTGCTTGTAAATCATTTTACGCCGATTCCAAGCGCAGTGGTAAACGTATTTCAAGAAATAATTACAATTATTCTTATTTGTTAAATCTGATATAGGTGTATACGAGCTTTACAACTGTAATTATTATCATTAGACCGAATTACATTCACTCTAGTTCTGATATGTGGAATAGTTTACAAAATTGTGTTAAACATCCACAAACCATTTCACAATTTGTGTAAACTTTTCAGCATTCCATTCAAATAAACTATAAAAAATACTGATCTTTATAGGTTGTAAAGTCTTTTGTTACCATATTATGCATGTACGTCTACAACTTTTGTTTACTCCCGATCTTTGAATGGATAACGCTACTAAAACAACCCGAAGAAATAAAATATGTCAATAAATAAAACAAACAGATAAATAAACAAATATTATCCCTGCGCAACATGTTTACCCGGCGGTGCCGTTTTCCCCGTTTCAGTTTACGGTATCGGAATAAGGAACTTTGATTATGAAGGATAAAAGTGTATTCATAAATAAAAACACTTCTAGATTTTACACAAATTGTAACAAAAGTATCACATTTTCCCGTGGACATACAAAAGTAATCTTCACATTTTTACATCTAAGCTATCGCCTAAAACAATTTCTAATATTTCCTATTAAGGCATATAGCACAGAAAAACCCCATATATGAAATAATAAAAATGGATGTACACTCTTATAAAATGGTTGAAAATTGAAAGCCTTTTGTCCAGTCGCCTATTTGGAGCCCTATCAAGTTTTTGTTTGTGTAGAAGAGCTTTACATGGTCAAGAAAAAGAAGGGAAAACTTCCAAATGGTATAATAATGATAATAATACAATTTATATGGCGCCAAATCTACTTTTTTTAAAAAAATTGCTTATAGCGCAACTACCGGTATAAAAAAATATATGAAAATGTAATGTAAAGTAAATTATACAAGAGACATAGTGTAGGCCTATAAGGCATCTTCACATTTTTTTCATAGCTATATAATTTACTTTACATCTTCACATACTTTTCATAGTTGCACCTTGATGTGGCAAGTACATTGAAAACCTTATCTTATATGTTTGTTGGAACTATATAATTGAAAGAATATTAAAATCATTCTTGTTTGATAAGATATTTATTTGTGGGGGGTGCTTCAAATAAAAAAAAGGTTAAAATGTCCCTTTGATAAAATTAAAAACAGAAACATGACTTTGAATCATAAATATAATTAAATTAACAAAAATAATGAATTAAAAATTAAGTAAAAACGCACTAACCACTTCTGCTTATTCTTCCAGGCCTCAAGAGCATTGGCGAATTCTGTCCAATTGAGTCAACCAAAAAAGTTTAATCAAATTACTTGGGCCCGACAAATCCACGCAAAAACCTACTAAAACAAGATCCTCCGAAAAACAAGATCCTCCGACTTAAATCCCAAGTCTGAGACTAAATCTTTATCCGGCCCTTGATCTGTTTTAATAGTCCCCCGTGAACAGCGGGAGTGAAAATTAGCGAACCCTTGAGCGACTTCACCCCGACCTTCCAGGGGGATCCAGTACGTCAGGAACCTATTCTTTCCCCGATTTTCCCACGACAAACCCCCTAGGTGATTTTATGTCTCGTAATCCTAATCAATTCATCAATTTTGCACAAAGGAGTACAAAAAAGTTTGAATTATCACCCCTGTTTACGAAATAAAATGGTGCCATGGTACTGCCTGCTACCATATTTCATTTTATGTTTTTTCCTTTATTCAAACGGAAATCTGACTTATCACACTTCTTTAAAAAGATATTTTGAAAACACAAAAAATATGATATTTTGTTTGTGCAATTAAACAGCAGTTATTTATACGATGACATGAATAAACTATTATTTCAAATAATAAAGAACAACAAAGAAAGTATTTTTGCAAGATATGATATCGGCTTATTTAAAGTCAAGATTGACATTTTATACACTCTTTTATTAATCTATTCATTCAGACATGTATTTGTTTGTTTGTTCATTCGGAACACAATATAATCTATTTCCGTAAAATAAAGTCAGCGCCAATTCAATGGTCCTTTGTAATGATATTCAATTTAGAACCGGCTTGTGATTGTTGTGTCCGAACAGTTCAATACACGACGTACGGACCTATTGTCAATGACCGACTTTATTTTGCGGAAATAGTTTGTATCGTGTTTTGTTTATTCATTTATTTAATACCGATTCGTAAATTCCTTTTCTTTCCAGGAATGAATAAATATATTCAATCTAATGTTTATATATACGAACATGCCTTTTGGGCTAGTTTTATTTGCTGTTCTGAGTTTATTTTATTTTGAGGGGTCCACATCTTCAAAAGGATGGCTTTTGAGTTATCTTTAAGAAAAATCATAAGCGCTATCCGCTTGAAAACAAAATGAATAAAAGATCGAACGAAAAACCGACGCAGTAGGCTCTTTCAAAATGGCTGGAAATATTATACAACATAACTAAGTGCTGTCACTGTCAGTAAAAAGATTGCCAGATTCCCTTCATTTAAATAAGAAGAAAAGACATTACACGTTCGGACAAAACATTATCAAATGATGTCGATCCTTAAAATAGTAGTCGATAGTGAAGTTTGTCTCCAGTCATGTGACTGGTTGAAATTTTAAACAGTGAACCGCATATGAGCAGTCCACAGATGAGTTGACACGCCGCTGATTGGTCGAAAGTGACAAGAAACCACGCTGCGCAAGCGCATCAATTTTTCTTTGTATATCACTTGTTTGGTTTATCTAACAAAGCAACTTCTACACGGCGGAATTTTACCCTTTGGCCAAGGATAAAGTAAGCTTGTGCCAGGGACCGCCGAACCGGGGGGGGGGGGGGGGGNTAAATACGTCCTACGTCCAAGCCTATAAGATCGTGAAATAAATACTAATCCAAATCGTTCGATTTTGTCAATGCCTCCTCTTGCCTGGTACGGACTTGCTGTCCTAATTTACATATATCGAATCTCATGGCCGGATAAAATGCAATCTTTTGAAGTTTTTAAAGTTTTCTTTTGGTTTGACGGTTGATGCAAGAGGTTCATGGTTGAAGCAGGGATCAATTGCATGAAATGGTCTGAGCTAGACGTCGTAACTTCTTGTTAGCATAGACTTATCAACGGTCGCGTATATGCTAAGATGTTGCCACAAGAAGTGAGATAGCTTTTATAGCAAGAAGAGGATAGCTACGACAATCTCGTGCAAGTGACACCTGTCTACAAAGCGTAATATTTCAGCTATTCTCTCAAAATACTTTTTGACCTTTGCGAGCCGATGGATTGATATTCAAAACTAATATCTTGGGCCTGTTACAAATTACATCAAATAAATGATCCCACCGTGTCGCCAAACTGACTAGCATATTCCTTATTATTTAGATGCAATGATCCTACTACCCTGTTAAAATCTAATTTCAGCAAATACGTAGTCAAATTTTATGCACACATCTCTCTGAAGCATTCAATTAGAAAACATCTATTCACCTGATCGCATTTCACTACATGAAACAAATGCTTGTTGCTAAGTGGGAGAACCCGTGACAGATTTGAAATTTGTGTTCCAAGGCAAAATAAGAGCTGGTCTCTATCGGGAACATAAATGAGCTCTGTGAGATCTTGGCTCGATCTGAAAATTCGAGACAAGGTGTAATTTTTCTATTTCAAATATCGTCTATTTTTTCACGAAGTGACGGGAGTCAAAGGGTATTGTTGCATGAAGACAAAGAAATCCTGTCATAGCGCAAATTCAACGGGCATCCTATTGAACAATGTGTTAACTATAGGCCTACAGAAGGACACATTTCAATGAATGTGTAACTTATTTCATGTAACAATATCCTTTGGCTCCCGTCACTTTGTGAAAACATGGAAGATATATCAGAAAATCTCCCATTATAATTATGTTTCTCTTATTGGCCATATAAAATGATAAAAACAGTGAATGGGGGTAAATCACAACACACAAAACAAATCGGAAATCAAGTTTATCTTACAAATTTGATATTATATTTCATATTATTACAAAGCACACCCTTTGCATATGTGTTTCTTCAAAGTACCTTATATACAAATGGCAAGTAAATAATCATCTGTACTACTATGGTTAAAGCATACATTTCAAACATGATTTTCACAACTGACAATAAGTACATATAATAGTCTAAAAATATGTAAAAAGACATTTAAAAAATGCTATTATCTACATTATAAAATTAGTAACAGTATTTCATCTAATCAACATCATTTTAAAAATTGCATCAATTCTTACATAATAATATGTCTTACAAAATACTGAATCTCAAGTAAATGCAGTGAGAAAATCATTGAATGCATAATTCTGTAATTATATCAGAAACATTTCATACATGATCTGCAAATATAAAGGAATTGATATAACGTTTACTGCATTTAAATATGTTCTGGTAGGTTTGTTTAAAATATAAGTTTTGTAATACATGTATCGAGTTCTTAGAATGAAGTGAAATGTGGAATGAATATCTTATGAAAGACTTTTGTGGAATTCAAATATTTCACAGGTGTTATAAAAATACATATATACTATCGTGTTTGAATACACTATTTCTGAGGCACTAAAGGGCGATAGATCTCAGCATATCACTCAATCAAATAGTCACAAAATGTTTTTCTATACAAAAAAAATTTATAATGATAACCGTGTGAATACAGATCTTTAATAAAAGGTCAGAGAATGATTGCTAAATGAAAATCCATCTAATTATATATTGTTACTCATACTAATGGTCATACATGAATGAAAAAAAAATGAAATTCATTTATTTCTAAATTATTATCATATGCGGGTGGGAAAGGGTTTGCATATCTTTTAATTGTACAGTCAACATTTTGTAAATGCTTTTAGTTCCATTAAAAGATTGTGGTGTTATGGAGTAAAAATGGTGGAAACTGGAAGACAGAAAGACTGAAAGAACCTGGAAATTCACTAAAATTAGCAAAGTTGATTGCACTTTATTCAGCCATATGTCTTTTTTTCATACCATTGTGAAGAGTGGAAGAGAGAGAAACAGGAAAATATCTTAAAAATTTGGAATGTTCCTCTACTGTATGCATAGTTCATTACACCCCTAATCAGCCAAACGTCTTTCATAAATAAAGAACATGCATTAAAAAACACAGCGACAAAAGGCATAATTTCCCTTTACAAGCCTCATACATGGATATTAACCACTGTTCAGCGCAGCACCACTTATATTGATATAGATTATTTCTTGATATCTTATCGATAGTATATTTCACATTAAATAACTTGTAAAACACAGCAAACCTAATGAAGCTCAAACAAATAACACAAAAGCAAAGTATATCTTTAATTATACATTGAATAAACTATCAGATACATATGTAAAACATCAGGATTGAATGATCTAATTTTCATATCTTTCCCCTTCCTTTTCAGCAGCAAAAAATATATTTATAAAAACAGAGTGATATTAGAAAAATAGTAAAAAGTGAATCAGAATCGAGGATTCCACATAGGTTGGAAAAGTTCTTATTGATGAAAAGTTTTTATGAAATAGATCCCTTCTCGTTTTATTGCTAATACCATACCTAAAGTTCTATTCAGATTTTCTATTCTTTGTATTAAGATCTATGTCCAAATGAGTCTGAGAATGCAAATTGATTATTTGGCAATCTTGCTTTTACATTATTTTTTGCAAATCTATGCCTTTTTATATTCCATTCATTCTGTAGGCTTTGGAATGGAGTGGCCTTGGAGGTGTTTCACCAAGATAAGAAAGACTTCAAGAACGACTGTAAGATCGACTGGTTGGTATCGGTCCTTGTGCTGGATACATGTATGCGCAATAGTAATCAAATATACCAAGCACTGAGAAGTTCTAGTTGAAATTATGGATTGTGAGGTGACATCATTTCATGTAGTACGTCGAAAAATGTGTAGGGTATATTTGATTTATATCCTACACAAGTAAACCGAAATATTAATCAAATTTCTATCCTACTTGTAATCTGTCGATGAAATGAATTCCTCCAAATCATCATCATCTACGAGATTAAATCTCGGTTCATCGTCGTTGATTTCTCCACTGGGTGCCACCATTGTGGTTTATGTTTCTACGATATTTGATCTCGATATTGCGGTATCGATAGCTGAATATCCACTTATCATAAAAGATGACGTCAGAATATTGACATATCGAAAACTATTCCGAGGATGACGTCACGCCATATCCAATTAATTTCATGGTGAAAATATTTTTAATCACATGACTGCTCCTTGACCAATGACAATGGATGCAATCTTATAAGTAGGATATAATATAAATCATTCCAGATAAGAACGGATACCAGTCATTCTTAAATTATTTTTTATCTTGGTGAAACACTGCCCTCATTCCAATATTATTACTGTTGAAGGTGCTGTAACTCTTTTCCATGTGTTTTAATCACTCCATACTTCATGGCAAATAACAATTGAGTTGTATATTAAAGCCCAAGTACAGTTTTGGTAAAAGCCAATATTTTTATTGCCAAATTTTGTCTTCAAATCTACTTCAAAAGAAACATGATATCATGAACATGTTGTACAAAAGATTGTACGAAAAATTAACAAGTTTTGGAAAAGTTATAACCTAAAGTGTGGAAAATATTTTAGCGTCGTAGCCCCCGACGCTAATTCAATATTTTCTTTCTTGATAAAGGACAGCTTCTCATGAACAGAATTGGATGAAAATTTCAGAATTTATTCTTTATGTATTCCTTTTTAGCATGCTTTAATAAAATCTTGGAAATAATTTTGTATATGCCCAATAAGAAGCAAAATATTGTTATAACCAAGAGAGGGCGCTAAATACGATTTAACGGTCAAATTCAAATTTTCAAAAGAATTCGCTCGTAGAAAATTATGCTATGATCTTGAAATGTGTATACAAACTATATGTCATGGTATATATCCCCAAAATTCACATTTCTTTAATCTTTACCAAAACTATACATGGGCTTTAATAACATCTTCAAACATCAGAGAAATTAGATGCCAACGTATTGATGTTCTTGAAAGATCGATCACATTCGACACTTTTCAACGGTTTAAAAATCCACTGCTGAATTTCCGACAAGCCAGGCTGGGTTATAGCACAATCCTTCACTTTGCAAATATCTGTCTTGGAATTCCCTAAAAATCCAAATAATTTGTGTTTCATCTCCAACTTTGTCCTTAGGATGTCAATTTTCAATACATCAAAATCCATTTCCGCATTCCGATGAACCAGGTTCGGCTATATTGTGATCCTTTAATTTGGCAATTATCCTCAGAATCATCACTTGCTTCAAATCTCCAATGTTATTCTTTGGTAGTCACTTTCTAAATGTTTTCAAAATCCAATGCTACATTCTGATTGGTCAGAATGGGCTATAATGTAGTCCTTTGATTGGATATGACAACAGAGGGCGGGCTATCAAGAGGTCGAAGGTCAGATTCGTTTTCTTCTTGGTCAAGCAAGACCGCGATGGCCGCCAGACTGTCCTTCTTTAATCTTGTCGGTGGTTGTAAGTTGCTTCGGTTTACCTATTAACAAAGAAAGAAGAGGGAAAGATTATGATAGCAATATGCTTAGGCCACTTAGAAGTAATGTAAAACAGGTAAAGTGCAACCTCGTTATAAAGAGCACTGATATAACGAGATCTCGTTATAACAAGGTAGTTTTCCTGGTCCGATTTCTTTGTATTTTATTGTATTTCGGACCTGATATAACAAGGTTTCGATATAAAGAGATAATTTGTCTGGTTTTAAGGACCTCGTTATAACGGGATTTGACTGTACATACAGGTAGAAGTAATAAAACTTTGTGTTTTTTTTTTATTCGGCTCTGTCATATGAGTTGCTTTCACTTTTTTAATTTTACTTTCCTACAGGTTGAAAGGTATATCCTTCATGAATGATCCACCTCATAAAAAAGAACTTTTTAATGATCTGAAGTAGGTAATTCCTTTTCCCCTCAGGCATTCATCCATTTTTATCATGCAATATTTTTTTTCTACGTATGCTATAGTGCACATGACAATCTTCTGAAATATTCATAAGCATAGAACTTAGAACATATATATCAAGTTATCTGAACCAAATATGTTCTCATAGTCTTATAATCATTATAATTCATTACACAAACTTTTTTCTTCAGAATTACCAGTACTTACAATCATAAACACATACTATCTATAATGACCAAGTAAATCATATATAAGAGATGCCAGCCTCAAGGTATGTTTACTATGTTAAATCTGAGAATATAACAAGACATCCAAGTAAAATGGGTAAAGGGAAAAAACATGTGAACAAAAACAAAACAAGATATAAAAAAAGCAAATTCTCCAGTCATTTTATTGAGAGTTTAACGCTTAAAATACACCTTCATACACCTTGCTCTGTAGTATGGTATAAGTTACTCACTTTAATTTTTGTAATTTCTAAGGGGCCTAACATCAATATAATACCAAGAAATTAATATTTCTTTTAATGCTTACCCTTGAATAAAGTGCTTCTAAACCTGCTGGTGAAGTATCCAGCAAACCATTATGTTGATTTAGTCGTCCGTTTCGTGGATCTGAAAGAAAAAAATTAAAGACTAAAATGTTAAAATCTACATCAACCATTTCAAATAATTTGTTTCTTTTCTCATTTGTTTTTTATGTTTTAATTTTTTTTTAAATTCCTTCATTTGTCTATTCTTTCTTTTTCTTTTTTTTTTTTTTTTGGGGGGGGGGGGGGGGGGGGGGGGGCAGAGTTTGGTTAGAATTTGAATACTGCTTTTTAAGTCATGCAGATTCAAACATAAAAGTCACAAATATACTAGAGTTTATGCATACTTTATTTAAATTTCCTTAATTCATGAAATGGTTGAGTTTATTTGATTCATGACTGTTTATTTTAATCTAACAAAGATAAGAAAGTTCTATATTCTTGGATCGGAAGCAAGTTTACAAGCAAAAATGTGTGTCAAAACTCAAATCAGGAAACGTAGAACTGAAATTCATAAGATAAATGGCTTCCCCATTCTTGATGTATATTTTATTTTAATTAAAACAACATTTTATATTCTTAAGAATAATAAGGAAATCATTTTGTAACCATTATTATTTTGTAAATCATGATACACATTATCAAAAGTTTTTTATGAAATATGCAAATACATGTAACAAGTCTTTCTATTTTGTCTTTCCCTTATCTCTCTAATATATAAATTTCTCTCTTTCTATTTGCTTTGTTTGTCTGTCTGCCTTCTTATCTGCTGTTCTTTGTACATCATGTTACAAATTTTCAAATATTTCATTGAATATGCAAATGACAAGTTTTTCTTCTTTTCACTTTCCCTTATTTCTCTAAAATATCTATCTATCTCTTTAGATTTTCTTTGATTGTCTGTCTGTCTGTCTCCCTCTCTCTCTGTCTGTCTCTCTATCTCTCTCTGCCTGTCTGTCTGTCTCTCTCTCTTAAAGTTTTTGTATTTTTTCTAATCCTCCGTTCTGTCCATTTCTCCATCATCTTTATCTTGCCCTCTCTTTGACAATTTTCGTTTTCTTTGTCTGTCTGTCTGTCTGTCTGTCTACCTGTTTGTATTATTGTTTGCTGTCCTCTTCTCTTCTATTCTGCTCCTTTCTTCTTTTTCTTTCTTTTCAATTTACAGTTTCATAATGCCAATAACCTTTTCACTGGTTATCACACAATGGCAAAATGCAAATCAAACAAAAATAGAAAAACTTTGAAGAAAATCAAATACATCATGTGGCAAACAATAGTGAAAATACAATAGTACGAGGTACTACACATCACCCTTCAAAAGAAGTACAAAAACATGTAGAACTAGTCTCAAATCTTGAACTCTCTGCTCACAATTAAGTTACAGACAAACTAGGAAAGAGAGAAATTTATAAAGCTATCTGGTGACTAAATCTACACAACAATGCTTTTTGCAAGTCAAAGTGAAGAAAGAAACTATTCTCTTCAACTGAAAAGAAAAATATTTGAAAAATAATCTATACAATAAATCATTCAAAATGTTTATGATTTTTCTGTCAAAATCAATCTTTCAGAAGTGTATTTATTGCAATAGCTCTATTCAATTTTGAGCATTTCATCTTCCTTTATATAGAAAAAAAATATGTCAATATGAATGACCATTTTACAACTGATGGGTTTATACAACACTTCATTTTTTTTTGTTAATTGATGATGTAATTATACCTATTTTTCTTGATTCTTATGACAATAAATGTTCAAGAGAAATTCATTTTGATATGGATACCAATAATCATTATCTTTTGAAACTTAAACTTTGTTCAGAGAAAGGCTGCGACGATGATGGGGAGGGGGGAGGAAAACTTGCAAAATGATTTGACAGCTGATGAGCATTGAAGCAATTATCATAGTCATTATAGTCAGCAGTCATTATAATCACCATCTTCATTATCATCATCATCATCATCATCATCATCATCATCATAATCTCCATCATCATCATTATCATCATAATCTCCATCATCATCATCTTCATCATCATCATCATCATCATCATTATCATCATTAACATCATCATCATCACCACCACCATCATTATCATCATCATCATCATTATCATCATCATCATTATCAATATCATCATCATTATCATCATCATCATCATAACCATCATCATCATCATCATCATCATCATCACCATCATCATCATCATCATCATCATCATCATCATCATCTTCATCATCTTCATAATCATCATCATCATCACCATCATCATCATCATCACCATCATCATCATCATCATCATCATTATCATTATCATCATCATCATCATCATCATCATCATCATAATCCCTAAAGACATTGTCACAAATTAAGATTTTGTTATTTAATTTGTCAAATCAATCTGTCTGACCTATGTTATTACATTCAGATTGAAGAAAAAACAACTAAGAATGAAAAAGGGAGGGAGTTATATATAAATGTATATAAAAATTGAATAAAGTGTACCACGGCAGCTTCTTTACTGCAAAATGTGTCTATGTATGTTACATTTTGATTTTACCTTTTAGGGGGCACTAAACTTAATTTTTAAGCCTAATATTTTCACAGCTTAGTTTAAGTACACTAGCAACCTTTTAGGTAGCATTTATGATATGGCAGTTGGGAATTATATTATACAAAAACACAATGTTGGACATTGGGTGACTTCAAGTATGGTTTTCGGTGTTGGTGTTGGTGTTAAGAGAGCAAAACGGTCCGTAAACCAAGCTCCTACACCGTTGGTCAGTTTACAGAAGTGATACAGAAACGACCGGAAATATGTCAGAATCTTGCTAGGTCTACCCTAAACACCGACAGACTTCAAGTTTGGTGTTGAGGCTGGTGTTGGTTTTGCTGCAACACCAATACCAGCGTTCAACACCGTACTTGAAGTCACCCAATATCTTTAACACCTCAATATCATTCTCAACATCATTAAAAATCTGAAGTTTCTGCAACTTTCCAATAAGCACCCTATAAAAATGGGACCAGATATTTCAGATTCAATTGACAGATAAATAATTGCCATAATACTTTGAATTAACTGAAACTCCATGGGAAATGGCCACTTGAGCCCCATGACTAAAATCCAGTATATTCTCTCATAAAAGATTGTGTGAGTTCAACTGCTGGTTTTATCTTCTTATACATTGAATAGAATTAAATTCCATGTATTAAACTAGATGAATCCTCGACCGCGCACGGTCAAAATTTATGCCTCCGCCATCACGCAATCAGAAAGATATGTACGGCTTGTTCCATGCCATCAGAAATCAAAAACATTTTACAAATTNTTGTATAAAAAGAAACAAAACCGGTTCAAAGCTGCCGAAAGCGAAATACGTGGTCAATAAATTATAAACAGAAACGGCGCAAATTTGCGGATGGGGGGGGGGGGGGGCAAACTTCGAACTGATGAATATGAAGTTGGTTCAGCCCCCCTCCCACCTAACCCGACAAAAACAACCAACTTGCAAATTATGAAACCAAAAATAATCAGTATAGCGGCCAATCAAAAGTCTGGTCCCACGATGATTCCAAGAACATCGAGAGGTAAGTTTATCGTTTCTAAAGAAATCATCATAATGCGTTTATCAAACACATTTGCAAAACAAAACAATTAATTTAAAAAAAAATGAAATAGCTAAAGATATTCATACTGCATCACGCCACATCACCAATTTGAACCCAAGTCAAATAAAAAACATATTGATGATAAGACAGTTCTTATATTGCGCATTATACGTTTGAAAAATGTCTCAGTGCGCTCAAAGTAAAGAGTAATAAGAATTACTTAACAGTTGTTTGAAAAGAAGTGTTTTGAAACGTCCAAAAGAATTGGCAGCTTTATTTTGTAGATGGTAAATTATTCCAAAGCTCTGATGGAGCTGCGTACGAAAAACTGCGATTGTCATAATCATGATAATACTTTATTTTAGCCGATTTGAATCATTCTTCATGCTGTCAATCGCGTGCTCTTAACGATTTTAGATATATATATTCCTTTTATAAACGTGACAAAAATATTAGCTCATGAGAAAAATTGGAATTGGGAATAAATACTCAACACATTAAAAACCTTTTAATATACTTTTTCATAACATAAAAAACATTGAAACATTTGAAACACCCGTATAAAGCGCCTTGTAAACGTAATTATTATTAATATTAAAAAAAAAAACGATCGGGAAGTTGTCGGTATTAATAGCAATCACGGCGCATGACCAATTCATTTTTCAAACGCACTTCTAACAAAGGTTAAAAGCTTAAAAATGTATTGCATATTCGTCAAACGCGTTTAATATTTTTAAAGATTTGGAAATAACGGGCATTCAGCGCATTTTATGAATTTCATAGTTACAGTGATCGCGAGACCATCGAGAAACAAATTGTTTACATTCAAACAGATCATCAAAAATGAGAAAAGCTTTGTCAAACATATTTTCAAACCCCGAAAAAGAAATCTTTCATTGATAAGAAGCTTTGAGTATTGCTAACAGTCGACACATGATCATTTCATTTTCAAGCGCACCTCAAATAAAAATTATGATCGCAAATATNTGAATATTTAAAATATGTTTGCATGTTTCTTTTTTTTTTTACCCAATTTCTTCATTCAATAGTCCATCCTGTCTCTCATAAAACTGCTATCGATATTAACTTCGTAACTCTATCCCTTCTTCCATACTATTTAATAATGTCACATCCCCCACTCTCTATTTATTCTAGATCCGTTTGTTTTATTTATTTGTGATTCTTTCATGCTCTCTCCAAACCAAATTTATCTTTATTCATTATTCTCACTCCCTTTGTAACACTCTCTTTCCAAAACCCACCTGTTCATTCATTCGTATCTCATGTTCTACGCTCTTCAACAGAAAAATAATGACATAGTGACACAATGACGTTCCTTTTTTCAAAACTTTATTTATATTCATTCAACATTATAAAATACAATCTCATACAATGTACAATTATACAATCAAGCATATATGATTATGATAATGATATGATTAGTTTACATCACATTGAAGATTGAAGAAAACTAATGGACCTTTCGGCGATGATCATCGACGTCTTTCTTGCTGGTGAATACGTAGTTGCATGCCGGTCGGCCACAGCGTCCTAGGTTCTTGTGTTGAAATGAAGGCAGGTGCTCGCAGGGTGAAATGTTGTGTGATGAGACAGCCTCGATGAAAGTCTTAAAATGGTCTTGGTGCGTCGTGCTCGGTGAAGGCGATGGAAAATGTCTCAAACAATCCAGAAGTCGAGATGGTGCTTGGGGTGGATGAGTGGTGCAGTGATGACATTCAGGCTCAGTACATTTGGTGAATATGACAGTTCCAATCCTTCTGTCCATGTGTTGGTTGGTGAATTGATAGTGCTTGTTGATATCTTCGTTGCTTTTTAGAAGTCTAGCTGATCCACTGATGACCCTCTTCACCTCGTCATAGTCGTTGCCGTATGGAGCAGCTGGTATTCCACTTGGTTCGCAGGTTATGCTGACACGATGATTGGCGAATCTAAGATCTTTCCAATAGTTGTCTCGTATTCTTGCCATGGCCTTGTCAAACACGAGATTCTCCTTCTCCTTCCTTTCGTGGGGGCTCAGTCGACTCTGGTGCACTGGTGGCCGGTCTTCTCCTTCCAATGTTGACGGTAAATATACAGATGTAAGGGCACGGGTGCATGGAGCCCAAAGATGCTCCACAGGGTTCATCGCACTATCTCCTGGACAGTAGGAAGTGACGAGCAACGCATCAAGATTTGCGTCCTTGAAGAACTTGGCGTAGAACATCTCATTGATGGTGAAGTTCACGTTGAAATCAGAACCCCCGTCGACTATGAGAAAGAGGACCGACTTCTGTCTTGGCTTGGGTAGGATGTCGTGCAGATCGTTCATGTGGGACGCGATGTTGTTGACGGAGTGTGGACTTCGTAGGAAGACGTGCGATTCGGCCTTTTCTGGGAGGTTGAAATGCTCGCGACCCAGGTGGTCTAACGTTGATCCGCACACAGGATTCATCTTGAGATAGCCAGAAGGTGTAATCGCGTATCCAGGCGTAGGAAAATCGTGATCCAGGTAACGAGGGACGTCAGTGTTGGGGTAGTACTTGTTGATCTCTATACGCCGATCCACCGCCAGAGTGTTATCTCCTACTCGTATCTTGTTCTTGTTATCCGCGCTGTATATCATGACGTGTTGGTGGAACTTCGAGGCAAACTCAAGGGTGTACCGGACGCGAGCTGAATAGAAGTGGCTGTCATCGTTCTCTTTCCTTGCAGAGTTGTCCTTGGATGGGATCCGGGCTTGGATGAGGGCTTGGTATTTCTCCGCCGCGTTGTACGCCTTGTTAGGTGGGCACATCCAATGGGCAATGGTCCGTACATCTGTGGAAGAAGAAAAAGAAGAAAAAATTATTATATATGAAAAATGAAAAATTATTTACATATATTTACTTTATCTAAAATGTTATAAATTTACAGTGATGATATATATTTATACTATTTGAATTGGAGTTTTGAAATGTGAAGAAAATGTATTAAGGATTTTTGCAACTCGTCATTAAATTTAAAAAAAAAATCCTTCCAGAATATGAAAGAAGTTGAAAAAGAAATCTGGAATGCTGGTTGTATACTTACTCAGATTCGGATGTTGTTCTTTTAGTCCCGGTATTGTGTTGTGAAGATGATCTCTGATTGAGCAGAGAGAAGATCCGCACACACCGATCTCTTCTTGGCGTCTTCGATGTGCCTTGAACCCATTGCCCTCAATGAAGTTACTCGCTGCTTCGACGACACCAGGGAACTCTTTCCTAACGGAGGGGCGGCCGCGAGCCGGTTTCTTGAGTGGAGCCTCCGATGATTGCTGCCGACGTTTGAGAGTCTTTGGTGGTCCACTGTCCAGCCAGCTGATGTCAACGCTTGGGAGCGACATGATGAGTAGTCAGACGTCTTAAGTAGATTGCTATATGGAGAGTATGCTTGTGGTAGTAGTTTGCACGATAAGCGATACGAAGATTTATGACGAGATAAACTCAAATGCTTGATTTATATACAGCAAAAGCGTTACACAGTAACCGGATTTTCTAATCCACTATGAATAGCAATTACGCTAATCCCCGGTCGGGCTAATCCCCGATGAAAAGATGCGGTGACACTACCGGAGTGGCGGGTGACGCAGGAGGCGTAGATCAAAAGCTTGCGCCATCATTCATTTAAAAAGTTAAATGGGGACTGCAGTTCCGGGTTTGGGGGGGGGGGGGGGGGGGGGGGGGCC
>BQKZ01002130.1:4656-20312 GCA_036244855.1 Temnopleurus reevesii
AATTAGCATATTTAATTATTTCAACAATTTTTTTGAAAAAGTAACCATACATTTCGGTAGAGTACGCCGCAAGCATCATACGTGCCAATTTTCGTCGCGATCGCGCGTTCTACGGCCAAGATCTGAGGGGGGGCGGAATCCGCCCCCCCTCGGCTGTGAGATGGGTCCAAATAACCCGGCTCTATTAGGGTTAAACTGTATCAATGCTTTACAATGCTCTTGATACCACAAACAGCTGGTGCAATAAAGATGTTGGGGTGGGGGGAAGGGGGTTCACACAATTCAAGACTAACATAATGCAACTTTGTGCTTCTAAATCATGATAAAGTAAATCCTTAGAGATATTCATAACCATGTCGTCAAAAGAAATGAGGTAAAGTTCTTCATTCATTTATTAAAATATTTTTTATTCTAAGGGTGAATCCATCAGTCAAACTCTGCTATTCTTGGAGACCCGCAACATGAATAAACACTTAAAATCTTGAATTTATCAGTTTAAAAAAAAATGTAGGAATTTGCTACATTACATACATTGAAGGGAGGCTATGGATCTCAACTGGGACAAAGTTCATTCTTGAAAATATTCCAAACCACGCTGTTCAAATAAATGAGAAGTTTTTACCTGTGTATATGGAGTGATGGTTGCAAACTGAGCATGAAGCTCAAGTAGTTGGATCAGTTGAGGAGACTTCTTTGCACACTCCGCAACATATGCAATGAATCTGGATAAGAAAAAAATCAGGAGTATTGTAAGCAGAGTAACTCAGTGCTATAATGACACTGGTTGCAAACTAAGCACGAAGCTTAAATTGCTGTATTAGTTTGGGAGACTTCTTGTTCTTGCAAAAGAAATCAAATGACATTTTCTCTGAAAGAAAAAAAATGGTTTGTGACCCAGTTTTGCTTCTTGAATTCTCGCCATCAACAATAAAAGGACATTAAGAAAGGCAGATGGCACAAAGCAGTTTTCACCCTTAAGAATTCATGTGAGTTGTGGTACCTACATCAACTTATGGACATTGGTTTATGTGCTTTCATTTTTGCCAGGATGTTTGTTTTACTCTTTATTTTTAACACTTCCTGACATACCAACCAATTATTACACTATGGGATGTTTCATTGATACAGCACTAAGTACCTCCAATGATGTAAAAGGACTAAAAAAAAAATTTCCTGAAATTATAGACATAGTATGCATGAGCTTCCCAAACTTAAATTTACTTCCCAAAATCCAACAGATCAATGTCAAGGGTCATCGTGAAATATGGTTTGGTATCACGAAACCTGATCAGTGGCGAGAATTGCAAATATGCCAACAAGGTCATCAAATTCAAGGCGCACATGATATGTTGTTGATTGTTGAACATGGTTCCATAGCATTTGCTCCGGCGCCAATTGCTCTGGGTGAACATCTACACAGTAAGCCAATGTCAAGCCTCACCCTAATGCTAATCTTTATATCATTATGATGAAGTATAAACCCAACACAACCAAAACCGTACATATCTAGGGACAATTAAAACCAGAGCAATCGCCGCTGAAGCAATTGTCGGGTCACCTTTTAAGATGAGTCAGGACTTCCTTACTTCCCTGATCCTTAATGACTCAATAAAAAAACACTTGAAAACCCACCTTTGAGGATCACTGGCAAACTCATAGGCAGCCTGCTTAGATGAGAAGACATAGTATCGATCCTGGTATCGCAGCACACCTATGTCTGGGTTCCCTGGCAGTAGGAGGCGATCAAACATCACTAAAGCCCATCCACAGTAACCCTGTAAAGAATTCAAGTACAACCATCAAGTTGTTGTTTTGCTTGTTTTCACAAATTCAGTCTACTCTCTCCTTCTCTATATCAAGCCTCGTCTCATTTAATCTACCCTTCATTATCATAAATTTCATTTTGCTTTCATCTTTCTCTATCTTCCTCTATCAAAGAGAATATTTTCTAACAGTAAAAGACTTCCTCTTTCCTCTTTTATCACCAGAGCCCACCCACAGTAACCCAGCAGAGAATTGTATTACAAACTTTAATTAGTTGTTTTTCTGTGTGAACAAAAAAGTTTCATTCCAAAATAAGGACTGTAAAAAAAGTCATATTATTTTCTTTTGCATTCTGTTTTTAACATCACATAAATCCGAAACATTTTTGAATGAGTATAAAATTAGTAACCTTGAAAAGCAATATGGAGCTATCCTATTTCTTGGCATATTATAAAAAAATTCTGCATATTTGGCTTATCTAGTCTTATCAACATCTGCTTATTTCAGGAATGACCTTTGCATTTGAATACATCATACAACATTAACCTCTGAATATCTTTATGAATTTAAGTAAAATATCTTGTTTTTTAGGTAAACAAAGAATTTAGCATAGTAGGGGGGTATTCCCATTTTAGCCTTGGGATATGATTAAGATGAAATAGATGAAGGGCTAAAGTAAATGAGAGAAAAGACTACAAAATGAAAATAAAAAAAGAAAGAATTGATTATGAATATGAATTTAAGAGAGCTGCAAGAGATGAAATAAACAAGATTACCTTGTACTGAAGAGGGAGGCGTTCAAAATTCTTGGTCGTCTCCGGAAACAGCCAATCAACGTGCTTGAAATCTGATGGGTTCACACGATGGTCTTTACCCAATGTCTAAATATTAAGAAATAAATTGGGAGAATAAAAAAAGATGATCAGTTATGACAAGCAGAAGGTAAGGCTTCCCTATAGCAGAATGATGCCAAACGAGAATCATAGTCTTTGCCTTTTACACTTGATAAGCAGGATCAAATCTTCTTACATCAGTTTCTATTTTGAGCATAAAACAGCACTGTTTATCTGAGCAGTGTTTCATGAAGTTACAAACGACTTTAAAAATGACTAAACGAACGGCTGGTTACAGTTCTTGCGCTGAATGATCTTACATCTAACACACATACGATTTGGTGAAACAACCTCCTGGACAATAGACCAACTTTGGCAAGTGTTTCTTTGTGTGAAACAATCATTTTTTTGTAATTGATACTCAAAATCATAAATATCTAATTTCTTACCTCTTTGATTCTGTCTTCATCTGATCTTATCTTTGTACCTTCAAGGAAGGGAGCGAGTAGGTCTGGGGTGAAGAACTCACGGTGATTCTAAAAATATTAAAATGAAAAATTGATATAAAGATATCATACAAATTAATACAAACACACAAACAAACAAATTGTATAATAAAGAGATACATGTAGATGAATTGATTGATTGATTGATTAGGTTTTATTTCTGCGTTCAAATAATACAATATAAACAAACATATATAAACGTCAGTACATAGATCATAAACATTGTAAATCGTAATAAATGTAGAAAAAATGAACAAAACATAATGATTAACATTATAATAGTGGAATAATGGAACGCAGGAGACCGACATCATGAGCGGTAAGGCTTCAGATGGATGGCGGCCTCGTAGGGGAAATTCCGTGGGCTCGTGATAATAATTCAATGGGTGCAGTGCAAGTGTGAGTGCAAATGCAGTAGACAACAGTAAATTATACATGTATACATGTATATATTATATATACATATATACACACACATATATAAAATGAGGAAGATAGATGAATAAAAAATTTCATCCATGATATCACTTACAAAATTATGTCCTACAATGTAAGAAGAACGAATTGATGAACATTGGTAAAATTCCAGATTTATCATCCTCATTGTGTCATTTACTTTCAAGTAAATTTACCTACACCATTGTGTTATTTACCATCCTGATTGCTTCCTCAATATCCTGGTAAATTTATCTACTCAAATTGTATCATCAACTTCCCAGTGAATTTATCTCCCTAACTTCCATTTGAATTTACCTACCCTCATTGTGTCATCATGTGTCATAAACTTTTAAGTGAATTTACGTACCCCCAAAAAACCAAATACAATGATTTTAACATGTTATTCAATCAAGCATCTCAAATACTTGATTTTTGTTATTTTTTTTAAGTTTACCTTGTTATAGGGTTCCAGACTAGCAAGGATGTTGCTGAGGACACTGAGGAGAACCATCTCATCTTGAAAACCACTCCAGATGTGAGCCAGGTTGATGAACTGGGGCTACAATGTTAAGATAGCACATCATAATCGATACAAATAGTCATCACATTTATTGTGCTATAAATATGAAAAAATGTGAAAAAATGTACATCTTTTTTTGACAGTACATTGCCTAGAAAGCTGGAGATGGGGGGATGCATCCCCAATAATCTGTGTTGGGGTTTGGTGAGTGAAAACCATCCTAAAAAGGCTTCAAGGTGCATGGGAAAACATACCATAGAGATATGAATATTAATCATAAATGTTCATCAATTTGGTGATTGTTCTGAAAATTTCTCTCTCAGAAAAGCAGAGATGCCAGTACGTGATGACAGAATTTCTTGCTTTAAATAGACTTTTGTATTAATCTTTAAATCCAACTATTTTGGTAAAAAATTTCTGAAGAGGGTCATCTTTCTTTGACAAAGTTTTGAAAATATAGATTTTGAAGGTTCAAAATGCAAAGTACAAATAATTCACACACACAAAAAATGAAACTCTTTAGCTAAGATCCCTCACAAATTTAATGGAAGACTGGTATATACACAATAGTATTGTGTTCCAAATAATAAAACATATATTCTATATTTTTATCTCATTGTGAAAGGTAATACACTTAGAATATATTTTTAGCTGGCAGGGATACTTACATAGACCTGAGCGGTGGGTACGGCTGTCTTGGACTGGACAGTGGCCTGCAGCTGCTCTAGCCTGGCTCCTAGCTGAGCTTCCAACATCTCAACCTGCTGTGCGCAGCTGATCACGTCATTCTGCACATTGGCAACACACAGATATCATATAACATACTTCATTCTTAGCTGAACTATTTTTGACTATGTTAAATACTTTATACATGAAATATAAGAAGAATGCATGTGCTATCCGTTTTTTTAACCGTAATGCAATGCCCAATGAACTATGATCTTGTAAAGTACAGGACACATAATCATGAAATAAAAATGTTCCTTAGATATTGAAAGAGCAATGTTCAAAGAAATTAGATATTTGCAGTTGGAAGAATATGATATTCATAATGTCTCCACAGTTTCAAAATGCTATGAAATTAAAAGAACAATGTGAAAAGAAATCAGATAAATGCAGTTGGTTAACGGTATTTACAATGTCCATGCAATTAAAAATACTTCTGAACTTGTAAAAAATGACCATTAGAAATTGAAAACATGTATGCACATCGTCTTCTCCTAAGATTTAAAATAAAAAGTTTCGCTTTTCTTTATTCTGACCTAATGAAAATTTGATCCAACCCAAACATTTTATTGTTTCCTTTTTTTCAAACACTAACACCCTCAGAGACAACGATAAGTATGTTGATAGGCAGGTGAAATGAGTAAATCTCTATATTCATGATCACTAGTTTTCCAATAATCTTATAACTCACCAAGATGATTCTAAGGAAGGCTTCATGCTGCCTGACGTTGATGAGGGCATCCCTCAGAGCCTGGACAGATGGACCATCCGTTACCTCTCCGCTCATCATACGCTCTATCAGGGCTGGAAGCAACAAACAAATCACCTTTAAAAATTCATGCAATAATTGTCATCAGAGGGGAGGTTCATTCAGTAATCTAGATCTCACTTCCAATGGCTACATACATTGAATTTATGGTAGCTGTAATATCATTGATGCTATGCCTGTACAAAAAAATAGCTGGAAAGCACATCTTTGGTCAAACCTAATCTTCTCAACTAAATGAGGGAATTTTAATGCCTCAAAATTTTGACCAGTGCACAGCAGAACAAGCATTGACATAAATTTCATCAGCTCCGCAGTGAATAAATCCAATTTTCTGAGCCTAAATAGCTTTTATGAAAATTTTCATTCTAAATAATATCATCAAATATAATCATCATCATCATCATCATCATCATCATCATCATCATCATCATCATCATCATCATCATCATCATTATCATCATCATCATCATAATCGTCATCATCACCACCATCATCAGTGCTACAACCATCAACATCATCATTACCATCATCAGCATCATCATAATCATAACCATCATCATCACGATCATCATCATCATCATCATCACCATCATCATCATTATCATCATCATCATCATCATCATCACCATCCTCATCATCACCATCATCAGCATCCTCATCATCCTCATCATCATCATCACCACCATCCTCATCACGATCATCATCATCACCATCATCAGCATTATCATCATCATCATCATCATCATCATCACCATCATCGCCATCATCATCCTCATCATCATCATCATCATCATCATCATCATCATCATCATCATCATCATCACCACCATCATCATCAGCTGTTTGCTTAAACTGTCTTAGTGAAACCATGCAAATTGGCAACTCCTTGTCCTGATGCTGAAACTAACCTGTGTACTTGAAAGCGGTTCCGCAAGCTCTCTGAATGGCTGTATCAACATTCTGTGTAGTAGCTGGAACAGCCTCGTTCAAAATGGCAGGTACTGAAAATAAAAAGAAAAGGAGAGAATGATATCTTACATGAACTTTAACCATCAGTCTAAAAATCTGTACAATACTGTTGCTCTGAACAAATAACACATGATGGAGAATGAAATAATCCATGCCTATTAGAAGGGCAAATCAAATTGAAATAGTCAATGTCCATCAAAAATTCAGTAACCATCAAATGCCTTAAACAACACTTTCATTTCTTTTCTTTATTTTCCATAAAATAAAAATATTACTATTCAACATAGCTCTTGTTCACTGATAACAAATGAATTTATAGCTTCTATATCATCAAGCAATGAGAAAGAGCAATATCAAACGATTAAAAATTCTTCTGTGGGGACATCTTCAAATCTAATTATCAAATAAAACATCCGGATTCCTCCTCTTTAAAAAAGAATTGAAATGAATAAAGAAATAAAAACTACCCCACCTAATATACTTGTCATAAGTTATGAAAACATGATTATAAATGCACAGGACTACTGCAAAGTGACAAGTATACAGACATACAAGTACACTACTGAACTTTCTTATTTTTCAGTATAGCACCTATTTCAAAGTGATTATTACTGAGATTTCAGGCAAAAGTCCTGTGTTTTATTCCCCTTCTTAACCACTGATGAAATATTTAACTCAGGTCTCCCAAACAAAAAAGGGATAATTTAGTTACACGAGGGTAAAAAAAGTGAATCTCCATAGAAGTGTATGGTAAAATTATCATGAAAAATCATGAAATGCAGCAAAAACGTGATTTTGAAATGATGAAAAATCTAGTTCTTCCCACAAAATTCAAAATGGTTGGGAGGTCTGAAAAAGTAACTCACAATCATCTATGCCTTCTCCTCCTTTGCCGCACTCCTTGTTGAAGAGACGAATGCCAGTGACGATGTGGGTCAGTTCAATCAGTTGACGTTCCTTATCACGTTTCACGAGAGACATGAACGTTCCTAGCTCGGTCTGTGGGAACACGCTCTGGAGGGCAGCTTTAACAAAAAATTTAAAGTGAAATTAAACTCAGGATATCCCCTACTATTCTAGTGATAAAGTAGCAAAAATGGAATCAGTTAATGTTCTTTATCACGTTTCACGAGATACATTCATGAACGTTCCCAGTTCGGTCTGTGGGAACACGCTCTGGAGTCAGGGCAGCTGGAAAAAAATTGAGTAGTCAGGGTGCCAATCAAATCAAGAAAGCAGTAAAGTTGTAATATAGTCGCAAATCAGTTGGTGTTCTTTATAACATTTCACAAGAAACATGAACGTTTCCAGCTCGGTCTGTGGGAACATGCTCAGGAATACAGATGTAAAAAAAGATTCAAAGTGATATTAAACTTGGGATTGCCAGCATTTCAAGGAAACAAATCCCCCAGTATTTGTGTGATAGAGAAGCAAAAATGTAATGAGTTTTAATGTATTTTATCACGTTTCAAGAGTGACATGAGCGTTCCTAGCTCGGTCTGTGGGAATAAACTCTGAAGGGCAGCTGGAACAAAAATTCAAAGTAAAGGTAATCAGGGTTCCAATCAAATCAAGAAAGCAGTAAAGTTTCATCTTATTTTTAAAAGTGGTTAATTCTATTTTGATGAAAAGCTACCCTTGATGAAATTAAACCCAAGAACCTGTAGATCTAGAATTAACATTTGCCACACCAGAAGCAATGGCTTCAAATATTTTGTCATTTTTATATCACTTACAAAATAAAGCCCAATAGATATCACATAATAATAATAATGATAATGAACGTTTTTATATAGCGCTTATCACTCGCACAGGGAAAGTCCCTAAGCGCTTAGTAAGAAGGATAAATAGAGATATAGAAATACTAATATTTTTGCCCTATACATGGATGATGGAATAAGTTAACTCATTCCACGTTTTCTTTGCGTCAATGAACATCTGTTGGCCTGTTTTCTTCGCACTTTTGCACAGATTCGCCCATACAAACATGTACACTCCCTGAATAATGCAACACACTGGGGGTTTACGGGTGACCGCACAAAGAGTTAAAAATAAGGTAATAAGAACAAGGAAAATGGTAGTTAATTTGGTAACATCAAACAGGTTTGTTGCAACAAATTAAAAAAGAATAATAAGAGGTTTAAAATTAATCAAGAGACGTTACAAAGCACATTGTAAACATGACATGAGAATGTATAGTCTAACTACTGTATGAGCCAATATTCCAGCGCACAGATATTTTCGCAATTTCAGACCAGTAAGACATTTTTAATGTTGTTAAATTCTCATATTTGTACACAAATGAATGTGCATCGTATGGCGTAGAAATTTTCACTAGGTCAACAACGCAAGACTTGTGAAAATTCCAGCTTATACAGTTAAATAAACCTATTTCAACACAATTTCCAAAGACATCTACCTTGCTATGATACGGAAAATAATAAGACAATCCAAACTGTTGGAAATTCTTACCAGTTGCCTCTCTGACCACAGCTATATCAGTTGGAGATCCTAGTCCAGACCGAAGCAGGACTGCGGAGACTATCTTCCTGTAGAGACTCTCTAGTTCATCCCTGGTCCTAGCACGGCTGTCCGTGATCTCACGGATCACAGGGGTTAGTCTCTGTTCAAGGACACGTCTGTGTTCCTCAAGGAAGTCACCTGATCAGCGTGTCAAAATAAATAAGAATAAGAGAGATGCCATTGCATGATAATAAAATTTCCTGATATAAATTTGTAAATTTCCTGAAATGGACTTTTGCCTATAGTTTCACTCTTGTTTCTCTAAAATGTTTCCCTGAAATAAGGAAAATCCCTGTAGATTGGTATCTTTTGGGACCTCAAAAATCTGAACGACTTTAAAATTTGACATGTACAAAATAAAAAACACAGGCTTTATATAATTTATATGATTTCCCTAAATCAGATCAACTTTCAAGCCTTCACAATAGCTTCATAAACACAAAAGAAAATGGATCCCCTGCTCATTTAGAAAGCAGGTGAGACCCCTGTTCATCATTTCTCAGAGAATAGATTGCAGGAAAATTAGTTTGTGTGCATTTAGCTAAATTGTGAATTATAATATAGAATTTGTATACTTTGCCCCAATCCTTTGTCCCTTCAGCCCACAGTGACAAAAATATTTGTTTTTAAGGTATGAAGAAATTTTTTGGAAACAAAACTAAAAAAGAAGGTGTTGCTCAAAAGCAACTGCAAATCGACTGCAACTTTGCAAATTGTAACGCGCACTTTCATTCGCGCACTGTATGCGCACGAAACAATGGTCTTGATTGGCACGTTCCGATCAACTGTAACTTGCGATCAATTGCATCTTCTGAACAACACCCCCTAAGAGCTTCATTAGCCTAACAGTTGATTAATACTTGATATTGTTTTCGAGTTAGTGTAATAAGGATCCTGATCTCACCTCTTGAAGTGTAGTTCATATCAAAGTAGACTTGCATCTTGACTGTATCAAGTGCAGATGACCTGGAATCAAGGAGTCTATCCACACAAATCTAAATAAGAAGAAAAAACAATAAAAACTGGTAAAAAGTGAATAAATTTCCTGATTTGTATACAGATGCACTTACATTTTACTGCAAAGTGTATATATCACTTTTGCAGAGCTGCAGCCTTCTCCAAAATCCTATCATTACACCACAAAATCACATTTCCAGAAGCTACATCACACTCTATGACATTCTGGGTGTTGTCCAATATTGTATCTCAAGGAATCAGATGTCCTATATTGTCCATAGAGTGTCCCGTTTTTATGGAAAATTCTACTAAACAAATCAAATTGAACATTTTCAACTCTTCAAACTATTAGAAATGATACCTTTATCAAACGCTGAACATCATCTTTGGTTAGGGTTCGGTCGACATTGAACTCGTTGGAGGGGTCTAACACGACGGCCTTCACCATAAAGGCTACCAGTGTCTCCGAAACGGCTTGCCCCTTGCTGGCACATTCTTGGGCAATTTCACGAATGATGTTCTTGATGACGCTTTCTGCCTGCGCTCGAGACATGTTTGTTGTTCCTGCTTCAAGTCTACAGGAGATATTAATGAAACAGAAAATTGGTTGGGTTTAATACAGGTTATCATCTTGCTTTCCTTGGCTGTGTTTCACCAAGTTATGAAAGACTTCCAGAAAGACTTTATGCATGACTGGTATCACTTCTTATGCTGAATGATCAAGAACTGTGTGCGTATTACTATAGACTTGTTAACCTACCGTACTCCAGTCTTTCTTAAAAGTCTTGTGTAACTTTAAGAACGATTTGGTGAAATGCCGCCCTGGCCTAGTCTAGAATTTTTCAGCAGAGCAAACCCTCAAATGAAGAATAATGAGTTAGACTTAGTCTTAGTTAGTTTTCATCTAAAGAAGAATTTCTGAAATAGTGAAAAGGAAAGACCTGTCTAATCTAGGGCAAGGCCAGGTTGAAATCTGTAATTTAGGGTACCACATGAGTTCCAGTGTCCGGCCGCTTAAGCAGTTTTGCTCTTCCACAAGTAACAAGATACAGCTTCTTCTATGTTGGTTTCCTCCAGTTGCTGGAGAACTGCAGTAATTTTGCAGAGATGGAGTCGAACTAATATATAATGGATGGAATTACATGTAGCTCTGGCAGTGTGCAGTAGCTTGATCTATGGAACGTTGCCTTTTCTGGTGTATATCAAGGAGATATTGCAGTGTTTTAAGATGGAAATCCGGGAATTGATATGAGCTATTGGCAAGAGTCCCAAGGAGGATAAGTTTGGTCTGGGCAATAAGTAGATTGTCTGCCTTGCTAAGCTCAGTCAGGGCAGTTGTCGGGAAGTTTTTGAGGAGATTCTTTCTCTCAGATTGGTAGGCATCGCATTCGCTCACAAAGTGGCAGACAGGCTCTTCAAGGGCATTACAAGACGGGCAGCTAGGATCTGTAGACAATCTAGAGATCTTGCATATATACGAGCCTTGGTGAGGTAGGTGCCTGTTAGCAGTTAAGCCTTGATGTTGATGACGAGACGCAGTCGGGAAGGGTGAATTACCAATGGGAAGATGGGAGCTGGCAATGGCAATTCTGTGTCATGGAAGAGATGGAGCGTGGACTTGTGGGAGGCCTCGCTCTGCAGTGACAGTTGTGCCTTTCTTTCGACTGCTTCAGTGACCAGCTTTTTCCAGGCGGCATAAGGATGAGGATGGAGGAGAAGTTCTTCAAAAGGAGGAAGATCATACTTCTCAAGGATAGCCTTCACTACCTTTATTGAGCGGTTGGATGGTTCAAGGCAGATGGCACTGGAGAAAAGTCGAAACTCGATCTGATCGGTGGGGAGGGAGAGAGTCTTTCCCACAAGATGGAGGTGGAGGAGCTTCACAGTGTCGACAAGAGAGGGCAGTCCAGTTAGCAGGGGTACACCCTCAAGTGCAGTGGTTCTTGGGAGGCCGAGCAGTGTTTTGAAGAGTTGGTTCTGCATTCTGTCGAGACGCTTCTTCTCTAGTTCAGTCAGGTTAAGGGCATCGACTCCGTAGAGCATACGAGGGATGCAGAAGATCTTCCACATGGATGAGATTATGACAGGGGACAGAACTTGACGATAGGCCCCTGTGCCTGTGAGACTGTAGAGGGCTCTATTCCCCTCTTGGAAGGTTTGTTGTACACGGTCAATTTTGGCTGACGTACGGAGGATGCCTAGATGTGGATGGGAGGCTTTGAGCGGGATGGGCTCTGAGCCAAAGAGCAGTTGAATGCCTTGGCAGTCTTTCTTTGCGTTGAAGATGACAACCGCACTCTTGGTAGGGTTGATGTCATAATGCCAGTGCTTTGTGTAGGCAAACACTGTGTCTAGCATCTTCTGGAGATCAACTTGCGTATTCGCGAGGAGGACGACATCATCTGCAAGTACAAGGGTCCCGGTGTATCTGTTGAGGGTATTGCATTTCAAGTTTATTTTCAGGTCATAATTTAGCCGAAATTCTGGGCTTTTAAATGATGTGCATAACTTAATGAATGGCGCCCGTATATTCGCGCAGCAATCGGCGATCTCCAAGCGACATGGGGCAGGTATATCCAACCACCTGCCTGGTGATTTGAGCCTCCATAGGGATTGTGTTGAAGCGTACGTGCGCGCTATCATAGACAAGCTGCATCAGGTTTGGTGGCCGGTGTCGGTGACACCCCCGGCCCCATGGCCGGAAACAGGTGCTCACTAGCTACGGATAGCTCCCTGGAATAGTTTTTTACATTTTTTGACATTGTCAAGACTCCAGAGAGCTATGGAGTGGAGTCAATACCGTGCATGTAGCACGGCGTTTTCGGATTTTAAATCTCCCAAAATCGTTTGTGAGCGAGGCTAAAGAGCGTAGCGAAGAGGGCTCACTCAAAGAATAACACACGCAAAAAGCTGTCGTATGCAGAGACCATAGGGCTTCCGAATTGAGTGAGCCCTCTTCGCTACGCTATTTGGCCTCGCTCGCGGACGATTGCGAATGTACTTGCACGTATGATACCGGTCAGAAATTCTGATTTCTGGGTTGCAAAGTGGCCAAGAAACTCCACCACAGTGACCTTTTGATCCGAGCCGCATGTTTACAACGGAGGTCATTTAGTTTCATACTGGACTGTCTGCTGTGCAAGAGGAAAAGACGACAAAATTGGATATTTCCAACACAGGTAAGTCCCATTCATTATGATTTGTGGAGGGAAGGGAGGAACTTATTACTATACAAGTTCCAAGACCAAGGGGTATAAAATGGACAAATTTAAAGTTAAAAGTAGAAATTTTGGGAGATTTAAAATCCGAAAACGCCGTGCTACACGCACGGTATTGACTCCACTCCATAGCTCTCATAAAAAAAAAGACTCTGGAGTAGTGACAATGTCAAAAAATGTAAAAAAACTATTCCAGGGAGCTTCTTCTTCTTCTTCCGATGTTGTGAGTACATTCCTCTGGAAAGAATATGGTGCTGTCACATTAATTCCCACATCATATTAATTCGTACATCACATGAATTTCTACAAAATCGATGAAATATTACAAATCTGACATCACCATCGTAAATAGCATTGTTTATTTGCCTAAACTGGTAATTTTCTTATCAAAAGGACCAAAAAAAAGGAAAATATTGCCAAAAGATCGGCAAATTTGCTTGCATTTGCAGAAAAACATGGGTCTCGCGACACTGATCCGAATCCTTCCAATTTTCAGACAGAAATCATCAAATTTGTAGGTAAGCAGACATACCATTCGATTCCTTGATATTTTGTGGTCAAGCTACTGTAAATTTTGCGGCAAACCCGGAGAATAGCGACCAGCTGCGCGCGATGTATTCAATTTGTGTACAATCCTATGGAAGCGTGCGGTAGTGCGTCGGCGATGATTTTTGCATCAGATTCGACCAACAAACATTTGGTAAAGTTGGCTCAAGTTTACACTTTTAACACCAAAATCGATTAAATTTTCAAAGGATTTCTTGAAATATTGAAGGAGGGGGAAAGAAAATAACATTTGATACCATTATTATGTTTATAAAATGTAATAAAAGTCGCTTTTGGACTTGTTTTGTGGATGGTTACCTGTGGGTATTTTGGACTTCTGCCGCCGATGTTTGCAATTTCTACATGGCGCGAGCACGCAATCTGGTCGCTATTCTCCGGGTCTGCCAATTTTGCATCTTAGATGGAAGCAATTTTATGGTAAATCTTGTTCAAAACGGGGCCTGCGAATTAATATGACACAGTTTGTTGACAATTCTCGCCATTTTCCAGCATGGAGCAATGCGATCGTTTCGTCAATCGAATTTTGATATCGCAATATCTCCGTGATTCTTTCGTGGATTAATTTTATTTTTGGAAATATTTGAAGCCTAAAATATCTAGTTTCATTTCATGCCAGTATTTTAGAAAATAATTTTGTATTTTACAAGATATATTTTGCTAAGTACCACAATCCAAAAATGCTTTAGAAAAACCATACAAATTATCGTTACCCCATCATAACCTAGACTGATTGCTGTTTTTGTGATGAGAATGTTGATAAATGATATAGATTTTTTAATATAAGAATGAGAGTAGAAAAATCCAAATAGCATACCATGTGAGCACAATAATACAACACAACACACAAGCACCGCACAAAGTACGATATTATGATGGGGTCACACTAATTCGTATAGTTTTTCTAGAGCATTTTTAGATCGTGGTACTTAGCACAATATATCTCTTAAAATACAAAATTATTTTCTAAAATCTTGGCACGAAATGAAACTACATATTTTATGCTTCAAATATTTCCAAAAATAAAATTAATTCACGAAAGAATCACAGAGATATCGCGATATCAAAATTCGATTGACGAAACGATCGCATCGCTCCAAGCTGGAAAATAGCGAAAATTGTCAACAAACTGTGTCATATTAATCCGTACACCCCGTTTTGAACAAGATTTGCCATAAAATTGCTTCTATCTAAGATGCAAAATTTGATGATTTCTGTCTGAAAATTGGAAGGATTCACTTCAGTGTCGCGAAACCCGTGTTTTTCTGCAAATGCAAGCAAATCTGCCGATCTTTAGGCAATATTTTCATTGTTTTTGGTCCTTCTGCTAAGAAAATTTCCAATTCAGGCAAATAAACAACGCTCTTTACGATGGTGATGTTAGATTTGCAATATTTCATCGATTTTGTAGAAATTTATAAGATGTACGAATTAATATGATGCGCGAATTAATGTGACAGCACCATACGACTAAGGTTATCCACAGACACAAAAAAGCATTGATGGGACTGTGTTGAAAACGTCTCTTATTTTATTTTAGAGCATATCAACAGTGGATAAATAGCATTTGAATTTACTTACCAAATGAAGAATTTCGAAATTTTCCGTAAATTACAAAAGATACAGATACATGGTTGCAATATATATATACATCAATAAAATATATTGGCTCTGGATGAATAAAAACGATGTTTTTGGTCGAATACTGCCGAATTCTGTATACGGCTGATGGCATGGAAACAGGATTACCGGTAACTCAACAAAAGAGGGCGACAATCTCAATGCCTTCAAAAATAAGGCCAAAGGTGGATTTTTCACGACAGTTCATTTTTATATCACAAATCTCTCCAAACTGACTAGAGGGGGGGG
>BQKZ01002130.1:26873-40143 GCA_036244855.1 Temnopleurus reevesii
CTCAGGAAAGGGGGGGGGGCAAATTTGCTAAATAGTCAAGCCCACCGAGTCTCAAAATTCTGGGTGCGCGCATGTATAAACACCCTGATCTTACCAAACAGCAAGGACTCAACTGCTGAAATCGGAAATTGACTCCAGTCGTGGGTGGATGTGTCGATGCCTTCACTACGTTGGCAGCCTAATATATTTCAAGAGTCTATTATTTCGTGGCACTCATGATCAAAATACCCCAGTATTATGATGTAACAAATTTGTTATGTTTTCTTTACAGGCGTTGACCGTTGGTGCATCCGAAATCGATGAAGCGCGCTTATACTTCTCAAACTGGGATGTATGCGTCGATATACTTGCTCCGTTGATTGCCCATCCCACTTTTGCACATTTATTTTAAGGATGTATCATTTCGTGGCACTCATGACCAAAATATTCGAGTAATATGACGCAACACTGAATTAAAACCAACCTTTTCGTTCCGTTTTGTTCACAGGCGTTGACCGTTGGTGCATCCGAAATCGACGACGCGCGCGCATACTTCTCAAACTGGGGCGGATGCGTCGACCTCTTTGCTCCTGGTCGTTCCATCACGGCAGCGTCGTGGCTGGCCGACGATCTCTACAGGACGATCAGCGGGACCAGCATGGCCACGCCTCATGTCGCAGGTAAACAAACAAATAATGAAATAAATAAACGAACTAACAACAGTAGCAATGTATAAAATGATACAGTATTGCCACGCCTCATGTCGAAGGTAAATAAACAAACAAACAAGGCTGAGTAATAACGACAGCAATATAAAAAAGGTACCAGCACGGCCACGACTCATGTCACAGTTAAACAAACAAACAAACAAACAATGAACAAACAAATAAACTAACAGCAATATAAAAAGGTACCAGCATGGCCACGACTCTATCGCAGGTAAACAAACAAACAAACAAAACAAACAAACAAAAAAACTGACAACAGCAATATGAGAGCAACCCATCCAAATAAACAACAAACACAACGGATCGAACAAACAAAGGAAGACACAATAAAACATAGCAAATGAAAAAAACCGAAACAAACCAGCTTATACACACAAACACATAGGAAAGAAAAAAAGAAAAAGAAAAAAGGAGGACGAGGAGAAGCAGAAAAGGAAGAAGAAGATGATGAAGAAGAAGAAGAAGAAGAAGTATGGGAAGGAGAAAAGATTAAGACAAATGGAACGAGGAGGAGAAGGGAGAGGAGAAGAAGGAGAAGAGGTGGTGGAAGAGGAAGAGGACGAAGAAGAAGAAGAAGAAGAAGAAGAAGAAGAAAAAGGAGAACTGGGTAGGATGTGTGTCGATTTATTTGCCCTTGAAGTGTGTAGTGATCTTTTTTTTTATTTTAGCAATTGCAGTCGCTGGTATACTTACATCATTTTCTGGTTTGCAGCAGCTACGCTGATTTCTGTTTAAAATTAGTGCAATCCTTTTTTTCTTTTTCTTGGCAGGAGTCGCAGCCGTTCACTTGGGGATGAACCCCAGCTACTCGCCGAAAGATCTACGTGACATCATCATGAATTCGGTCGCCCGAGACAAGATTGACGACCCCCATGGAGCTCCAAACCTACTCCTCCAGATCCCAAGAAGGGATTAGGCCTTTTGAAGAAGTCCTCACTTCGAGCAGAAGGGATAGAAAATCTAAGCTTTCGCACTAATTCAATAAAACAAAATATTAATGAAACCATTTTTTTTTTCTTACAGGAGTTGCAGCAGTTCACTTGGGGATGAACCCCAACTATTCGCCGAAAGATCTCCGTGATATCATCATGAATTCGGTCGCCCGAGACAAGATTGACGATCCCCATGGAGCCCCAAACTTACTCCTCCAGATACCAAGAAGGGATGCTTAGAAGTCATCACTTTCATCACAAGGAGGGGGTGTTGCTCAAAATCAACTGCAAATTAACTGCAACTTTGCAAATTGTAACGCTCATTCAACAAGACGCGCATGAAACAATGATTTTGATTGGCGCGTACCGATCAACTGCAACTTACGATCAATTGCAACCTTTGAGCCAAACCCCCTAAGAAATATACCACTTTCATAATGTATTCACATTTATTCACGTTTGCCCCCAAAAGAACTATATATTCAAATTAAAAAAAAAACATATGAGAGTACAATAGTCAGAATGCAACTTACATGCATTATCGATGCTCGGTTGGACAAACATTGTGACTTGACCAACCTAGCGTCCTACGTTATTTTATATCAGGTGAACAAATAGTTCATCATTGCGTATTTGACAAAGAAGCATGCATACAATTTGAATACATTACGAACGTGGTCTATTGGACAAAGTAAACAACTCCAATTCAAGCCTTCTCAGTAGTTCAAGAATACAAAAGAATTTTCCTTTACTCTCATTCTGCAAAATACAAATAAACAAAACATGTGCTGCACCTGTTCACTGACTAAAGAGAGAAGTTACATTATTTTATATGTCTATATCAAATGGATAAGAACTCTAATTTAATCTCGAAACAAGCGCATGTCTATTATAAGGTGCAGTCATTAGTGTAATTATCTATGTATGTCCAGATTCAAATTATTCGTTTTGAGGTCAGTACACGACGAAATCCATATTGGACAAGCCTGGCTAATGCTAACAAATCGAGTTCAAGCTTAATGAATNGTTCACTTGGGGATGAACCCCAGCTACTCGCCGAAAGATCTACGTGACATCATCATGAATTCGGTCGCCCGAGACAAGATTGACGACCCCCATGGTGCTCCAAACTTACTCCTCCAGATCCCAAGAAGTGATGCTTAGAAGTCAGCACTTTGATCAGAAGGGACTAAGAAATATACCACTTCCATAATGTATTCAAATTTATTCATATTTTCCCCACGAAGAACTTTGTATTAGTTGGATATCCAAACAATAGACCACTTTCGTAATGTATTCAAATTTATTCACTGTTGCTCCAAGATGAACCTGTCAAAAGATAATAAGAGTATATTAATAGTCAGAATACTTTTTGCCTACATTAACGTTGCTAGGTTGGACAAACCATGTAGCTTTACCAATCTAGCAACAACTACTGCATGATATCCACATTCTTTCCATTGGAATATGATTGTTTTACATCAGGTGAACAAATAGTTTGTCATTGTGCGTTTGACAAAGAAGAGTGCACAAAATTTAAATAATTTACGAAACTGATCTATTATGAGAATATGACAGTCAGAATGTAACTTGCATGCATTATCGATGCTCGGTTGGACAAACATTGTGACTTGACCAACCTAGCAACAACTACTGCGTCCTACGTTATTTTATATCAGGTGAACAAATAGTTCATCATTGTGCATTTGACAAAGAAGCATGCATAAAATTTGAATACATTACGAAAGTGGTCTATTGGACAAAGTAAACAACTCCAATCCTTCAAAATAGCTCCTTGAAAACAAGAGATATTTCCTTTCCTCTCATTCTGTAAAAGAGAAAAAATATGTTTTACCTGTTCCCTGAATAGAGAGAGAAGCTAAATTATTTTGTATGCCAATATCACATGGCTAAGAACTCGAACTTAATTCCGAAACAAGCGCATGTTTATTTTAAAGCCCAAGTATAGTTTTGGTAAAGATGAAGAAATGTGAATTTTGGGGATGTTTATCATGACATGTAATTCTTATACACATTTTGGGACCATAGCATATTTTTTTTTACGAACTGATTCTTTTGAAAATTTGAATTTGACCGTTAAATCATATTTATCGCCCTCTCTTGGTTATAGCATTATTTTGCTTGTTATCGGGCATATACAAAGTTATTTCCGAGATTTGACAATATAATGATATACAGTGTGTCTCAATAAAAACGTAACACTTTTGAAATGGTTGGCAAATTGAGCATATATAGTTTTATGAAGAAATGTTGATATGTATAGAAAGCTGAAGGATCGACCTTTCTTATGAGATGAAAAATTGGAAAAAGGAACCATGCTTCGATGAACAGTGTTCACTTAAGCTAGAGGTATGAAAATGTGCCTGAGCAGGATTTTTCCTTTCAATTTTGGAGAGGTAAGCTACTTGTAGCTTAGCTTACAATAAGGTCGATATGAGGTATTCAGGATCGATGAAACAACAGGGTAGCTTAAATACCGTGAATACCATTCCTTTTTCTCTGATATTTATCAATCCCGAAACATCGCCGCCCATTCCCCACCCACACACACAAACGCACACACAAACGCACTCACACATTTCCACTCCCAAGTTATATACCGGGTATAACAAAAAAGTCTTTTTAATGTTTAAAGATGTTCATGTTTCTTTTATTTTTTCTTATTTACAACTGCTTTGTTCATCTTGAAATAGGGATCTGACAAAAGTAATCAGTCCATAGTCCACATGGTTATTTTTTTTCTTGCCTGAATATCACGGCTTTNAGCAATTGCAGTCGCTGGTATACTTACATCATTTTCTGGTTTGCAGCAGCTATTCTGTTTAAAATTAATGCAATCCTTTTTTTTTCTTTTTCTTGGCAGGAGTCGCAGCCGTTCACTTGGGGATGAACCCCAGCTACTCGCCGAAAGATCTACGTGACATCATCATGAATTCGGTCGCCCGAGACAAGATTGACGACCCCCATGGAGCTCCAAACCTACTCCTCCAGATCCCAAGAAGGGATTAGGCCTTTTGAAGAAGTCCTCACTTCGAGCAGAAGGGATAGAAAATCTAAGCTTTCGCACTAATTCAATAAAACAAAATATTAATGAAACCATTTTTTTTTTCTTACAGGAGTTGCAGCAGTTCACTTGGGGATGAACCCCAACTATTCGCCGAAAGATCTCCGTGATATCATCATGAATTCGGTCGCCCGAGACAAGATTGACGATCCCCATGGAGCCCCAAACTTACTCCTCCAGATACCAAGAAGGGATGCTTAGAAGTCATCACTTTCATCACAAGGAGGGGGTGTTGCTCAAAATCAACTGCAAATTAACTGCAACTTTGCAAATTGTAACGCTCATTCAACAAGACGCGCATGAAACAATGATTTTGATTGGCGCGTACCGATCAACTGCAACTTACGATCAATTGCAACCTTTGAGCCAAACCCCCTAAGAAATATACCACTTTCATAATGTATTCACATTTATTCACGTTTGCCCCCAAAAGAACTATATATTCAAATTAAAAAAAAAACATATGAGAGTACAATAGTCAGAATGCAACTTACATGCATTATCGATGCTCGGTTGGACAAACATTGTGACTTGACCAACCTAGCGTCCTACGTTATTTTATATCAGGTGAACAAATAGTTCATCATTGCGTATTTGACAAAGAAGCATGCATACAATTTGAATACATTACGAACGTGGTCTATTGGACAAAGTAAACAACTCCAATTCAAGCCTTCTCAGTAGTTCAAGAATACAAAAGAATTTTCCTTTACTCTCATTCTGCAAAATACAAATAAACAAAACATGTGCTGCACCTGTTCACTGACTAAAGAGAGAAGTTACATTATTTTATATGTCTATATCAAATGGATAAGAACTCTAATTTAATCTCGAAACAAGCGCATGTCTATTATAAGGTGCAGTCATTAGTGTAATTATCTATGTATGTCCAGATTCAAATTATTCGTTTTGAGGTCAGTACACGACGAAATCCATATTGGACAAGCCTGGCTAATGCTAACAAATCGAGTTCAAGCTTAATGAATTCAGCGTTCGACAACCATGTTTCCTTCAAATTTTTGCTCATAAAGACCACAAAGATACTAGTATCCAATTTCGGTTTGTTTGACGATGGGTTTTCATGATAAGGTGTTATGAGCCTCAAACGCCATCACTGTTAGCAAAGGGGACAAATCAATTGGACAAGGTAAAAAACTACCATTCAAGCATTTTCAGAGTCTAGAGGCATACAAAAGAAATTTCCTTTCCTCTTATTTTGCGGAGAAATGTTGAACAGGTGTCTCCCATTTAAGTGAATAAACGGGTAAGCTTTGTTCTTTTTGTGTGTGAAAGTTACTGTGAATGCCCGAATGAGAATTGTCTATTTTGTCCAAATCCTTTGTATTCTCTATTCACAGATGCATTTGTATTTTAAATGATAAACGACTATTAATCCTGTAATATTTTAAAACTTTGTCATTATCATGAAATATTATCAGTTATTTCCTATTCCAACAAAATATTTGAAGACAGAAAAAAGAAGGCTAGCTAGAATATCTTGACAAGAATACCTCATTGTAATGAATGGATATCAAATTGAACAAATTGAATGATATATCTTAGCAGTTACAAGTTGTATACAGCAGTATCTAATATGTAGTTCTATAATCTTATTTTGCGTTGTAACGGTATATAAGACAAGAAAAATCTAATCTTATTTTGTAATACGCAAGACGATAAGTACTTTAGTGAAATGAACTCTGGGACTATGGTCTGTACATGTATTAAAGTACTGTTATGATTACAGCAAGCGTCAGAATGGTGTTTTGTCCTTAACTTAAGTAAACTTCTTAAAACACCCCGAAAGGGTGATGTTCATAAAATAGGCAAAATATCCTCATACACATGATTGATAATCCGAAAATGATATGGTATACCAATCCAAACAAATGATTTGAAATTATCATTCCCAAACTGAAATAGCTTGGAATGCACAACAGGCCTATTTGGAATGATGAGTTTTGCGTAAATAGGCCTTCTAAATGACCCTCAATTCATTTTGACAAATTCAAACTTTTGATCAACAGATATTTTGAATATGCTTAACTTCTTGAATATACAAAGATTTGTTTTTTTTAATAATAAACCTTCAAAATGATAAAACAGTAACAAATAAAATGTTCTGAACGTAAGCTTGAAGCGTCATGAATCAAGTATGATATGCAAATGTTAGTCTATATACATCATGAACTAGATCTTGCAAAATATTTACCTTTGGATTAATAAACTGTAACAAATAAAAACTAAAGGATAAGTCAAAGAAGAAGAAACAGAAGAAATATGTAGTTGTTTCATGCAAAGTGCAGAAGGAGGTGAAGAAGAAGAGGAGAGGAGAAGAACAAAATGAGCAGGCGGGAGAAGAAGAAGAAGTTGAAGACGACAAAGGTGAGGGAAAAGAAAAGGAAATTATGAAGATGGATAAGAAATTTCATTGCTGGTTTTACGAATCGGTCTATACCCATAAAAACCATCAAACGGATACAACGATATGAAGACATACACTGTAGTTACATTCAGAGAGTATCATAGGTTGTTAATGCTATGGTTACAATGCGAAAGATACATTCTCAATTCACATGTCACTTTAACTGTATAGAAGGAGGTGAAAAAGAAAAACAGAAGAAGAATGGGAAGAAGGGGAGGAGGAAGAAGAAGTAGTAGAAGAAGAAGATAATGGTGATGCAGAAGAAGATGATGATAGTGATGATGATGATGATAATAATGATGGAGAAGAAGAAGAAGATGATGATGAGGAGGAGGAGGAAGAAGAAGTAGTAGAAGAAGAAGATAATGGTGATGCAGAAGAAGATGATGATAGTGATGATGATGATGATAATAATGATGGAGAAGAAGAAGAAGATGATGATGATGATGATAGCAATGATGAAGGAGATGATAATAGTGACGATAAAGATGACAGTAATTATGTTGATTAAACAGGAAAAGAAGAGGGGGAGCAGGAAGAAATACATGTATGTTAAACACATACCTTTAAAACCATAATACAACACTGACATAAGTTTAAAGATTTATACTCATTTGGAAATAAACAGAATATTTCACATCTTAAAAGCATGAATTGTATTTATTTTATAATTGGCTTCATCATTCAGGATAGATAGAGAAAAATACAAAACAAAAAAAAAATCAATTATTTATTCATTCATAATCATACATAGTGTGATATATTGTGCTGAGGTTTCATCTTTGGTAAAAAAAAAACAGTTCAAAAGGGGCAATTTAGATTAAGTACTCTTAATATAATACTAATGTTTAATGAAGTAATATTGAAGAAACTGTGTAAACATTGTGATAGTGTAATCCACAATCCAAGTTATCTGTTCTATAGCAAAATGAATAAGGGATTACTTTCTAATCATATCACTTTGGAATGGTTGCACTTTTCAGGATGTGTACTGGAACGAGACTTCATTCAATAATTCAAATCACTCATGCGTGAAGTTTATTACAGTGTGTTTGATGACATTCAATGCAGTTGAATTAGGTCAAATAAAATTGTTTTTCAGATAAAAACTTGGCTATAATTTCAAAAGACTTATAAGTCCAGTCCAATATGCCTAGACAGTAACAGTTTACATTTTAGCTCTTCTCTGAAGCACTAGAATCTGATACTGAAATCTAATTCTTCACAATTTAGTTTGTGTAGACCATCAACTATTCACATGATAGTTAGGATCTGGGAGTTGAGCATTCTTAAATTGAACACAATGTTACATAATGCCTTTAATCTGACTTTCCTATACATTAAAAACCTTACATCCAACACACATGAAAACATGTAAAATGAAATCTGATGGTTTCTTACCATCTAAAACACAGACAAGGAAATAACGAATATGCTATTTTCTAATCAGTGATTAATGGTTTCATTCAACAAATACACACACTGATATTTACAGAATTAGTATTAGATACTGTTAAAAATCTTATAGACTTGTATAAATTATTTTGATGATACAATTTTAACACAATAGCCACAGTCATCTAACTTTTAGATGTTAAAATACACATGATTGTTATCTGAAAATACACTACACTGGTACACAAAGCTACATAGTATTGCTCCAATACATGTACTATTATTCATAATTATGACCATGCCATTTTGGAATGTTACATGATCATGCCCTTCATATAATTGGATCCCTCCCACATGCTTCCAATCCAAGGAATTATACTTTTTATTCATTATTTCATAATTTGGAAATTTAAATACAAGAAGGATATACAATAAAATATAATAGAATGCTTCATAATGGTTCACTGCTAATTCAGCCATTGTATGATCTTTGAGGTATCAAACAGGTTATTTGAGGTCCTAAGTTATATAATTATATTCTTCTGTTTTTTTGCGTGGATGAGATAGTAAACTCTAAAGATGTTATGTCAGTAATTATTCAGAATATCAAATTACCAACGTGTATCCATCTGTCGAAGTGAAAATCTTTTATTGTCAAATTATTTTCAATAGAAAACCAGATAAATATGACATACAATTTGACAGGTATCACTCTTGCACCAAAAACATTCTTTCTGGTAAATGAGGATAATGAACATACAATTCATTTGACAATCAAATATTGTCTATGGAGACAGGTGTGATGCATTATGGTATGATGATGCTGTTCATTCATAGACATCTATAGATCTTATTATATACTGGATACATTTATCTCTGTTCATTGATTGGTTTAATGAATGTCACATGATTAAAAATAAACCAACTATCTTAGTATCGAAGAACTATTTACGGATCCGTAAATAGTACCTAAAGACTATTTACGGATTCTGTCCTAATTTAAACACTAGATGGCGCTCTTCCTGGATACCTGGAATAGCGAGCGATGAATAGCGAGCGTGTTACATGGAGTTTTGACTATTCAAATTTGATGACTTTTGCCTTTTTGAGAGTTTGACTGGTCAAGTGTTATGGTGACTCAAGTATCATCAAGTGGTAAGTTTGAAATCCATTATTTTATATTTTTACAAATCCAGTATATAAAACAATTATATACTGTGTTCATTCAAGGTTTTGGATTAAAACTACGTCCCTCTATGCCTGCAAAAGTACTATTTGCAAGCACATCGGGCCTATAGTTGAAACCAGAACCTTTCATAACAGTATATATTTGTAAAGTATCCCCTGAAGAAATGAAAGAGTAAGGAATATGATATTTTGGTAGGCCTGTCTGATTTAAGCCCTTTTTCTAAATAGAACTCTTCACAAGTGTTTTCAGATAGTATTTACACCCTTTTCCACTGATAATTTTACGTTGTTGTTTTTTAATTTTCCTTACTACCCTTTGAGATTCATGTGGAATCTAGACCATTAAAAGTACCCTGCATTGTCATTATCCATTATCTATCTCTGTGTACTATCAGGGCATGGAAGATGTAAATAAACAATTTTAGTTTTCCTATTTGTGAGGAAATATAAACAAATTCTCTTCTTTTGTAGATCATCATGCTATTTGTCAAAAAGCACAATTCCCAGAATGACCCAAAGTGCTTACAATGTATTGATAAGTGAGAATAGAAATACAATGATAACACAAGACAATTACAACACAGATAATACGATACAAATATAAGGAGTTGTAGAAGTCATAATGGCAAAATAGAAAGGTCAGAGAGGGATGACAACTGCCTGATTATCAAAGGTTACCTAATTGAATACTTAGGAGGTGTTGCTAAATCAACTGCAAATCAACTGCAACTTTGCAAATTGTAAGACGCATTTTCATTCACGCAAGGTATGCGCATTTAACAAGACGCGTACGAAACAATGATTTTGATTGGCGTGTTCCGATCAACTGCAACTTGCGATCAATTGCAACTTTTGAACAACATCCCCTTAGAGAAGTAGTAATGGTTACCTGTGACCCATTGTTTTTCAAACAAGCCAACATTAAAGAAATGAATTTAGACAAAAAGGTATGTTTCTTGAGGATCAAAACTGTTGACATTTGTGCTCTGCTTCTCTCTTTTCTTATAATTTTACGGACATCTTCTCTGTAAATATTGAAGCTCAAAATATTAAAAAATGAATAGAGCCAGGACATTTTCAACATAAGAGCATTTGAAAGATGTTTCTTTCAAGTTGAACTTTCAATCGTGATCTCATCAAACTGACTGTTAGTAAAGTGATGGAAGATAAATCTCACATATTATTTTGTGCTTCACAAAAGTTCAGGAGTCGAACTGAAAGTACACAATAGTTCTGCACAATATCGCTTTTTCTGTTTTTTGATTATTGTCAGCTTTGATATGGCGATGTTTCATGTTCCCTGAAATAACCGTCAAATTATATTTATTGACTGCCTCGTTGTCTTATTTTCGATCATTTGGGGGGTAGAAATTATTCATTTCCATGATATATATACATGTAGTAGCAGTGATGATAAGATTTAATCATTATCAAAGTACATATTGCCTCACATTGGTATAATTTTTTTTTTATTAAACGGTGATAATTAATCGCATTTTCATTTCTGAAACGCACTTAAAAAGATATATCAACAAATATCAATACATTGAATAATGACACAGGTGTTGGATCAAATATTAGTTAAGATTTCAATATCATAACATTTTGATACGTATTGTAACATCATTCAGCCCTGATACAAAATTCAAAATAAGTTTTCTCCTTGCATAAATATAACATGGTTCACTCCCATGGGCAGTAAATCTTAGCTTCGCTTTGTGCTATCAAAGTGTAAAATTCAAATTAAAAAAAAAATATCTTACAGTCATTATTCCTGAGTGTTTAGCAAGACTACATGCATAATTCATGCAATTTGATCTGCAACATCGCCGCCTAGTGCACCCATGATATGGAAGTTGGTGGTCGATGTACCATCTTAAAACACCTCGCCATAAATCAATAGTCCAATATCAAGCCTGTCCCTTTAAATGGTGTATATAATTATGATTCCACAATTTCAAATCTGTTAAAATTCTTTAAGGTTTGCATGAGGCAAATATATTCTCAAATATTAGTACTGCCCTAACACGATACTGGTAGAGACAATTCACTTGGGTACCACCATAGGTACCCAGTGCCTGAAGACAAGTACTTGCCCCTCTTTTTCTATAGAGCACTCTGGCGTTTTCAGGTATGCTAGGACGCCCTCTCTCAGGTTGTCTGGTGCAGTCTTGCGGAACCCCTTGGAATGTGTGAGGAAGTCCAGGAGATGGTTACCCTCCTCGGAACTCTCATCAAAGATCGCCGTTCCTTGGATGTAGCGGTCGACCTGCTGCCCGGAGTAGGGCATGCTCAGGGAGTCTAGGGCGGCCCCAACCTGCTCGTCCGTCAGCAGTAGAGGGCGCATGTCCAGCACGTATTCGTTCATCTTGCGGTGGACTTTGATGATGGTTGAATTTTCTGTGTAGAGATATGGAATGTATTGGAGATGATTAATTTGAGGATGATAAATAGAGAAAGAGAATGAGAGGGGGGAGAGAGAGAGAGAGAGAGAAGAGAGAAAGAGAGAGATGACGTTGGAGAGGGTAGGGGTGGCGGGACCAACAGAAATAGGGGAGCAGGAAGAAATGTACAAGGTTAACCTACATGCAGTATTTGTACAGGGTTCCTAGTACTATTTGAGGAGGAAAGATTTTCAGATTTTACCCTGATACATTTTCAAATTTCATGATAACTTTGTGACAAAATTCACTTATTTTAAACCATTTCAATGCATCATCGATTCACAAATGAATATTGTGTCAAGATCCCTGATTTTCCCTGATTTGAGGGATTCTTTAAAATCACATTTCTTGACTTTTCCCTGACTGTAAAAAGTAAAACCTATTTCCAAGGTTTTTAAAACTTTTCCAGGTTTTCCATGTAGAGTGGAAACCCTGTCAGCCACACATGCAGGGTGTTTCATAAAGCTTTCTTAATGACAAGCAGTCATCCTGACAAGTTACAATAGACACATTCAAAAGTAGTGCTTTTCATCAAATAGAAATTAAGGATTTCATTGTACTAATTGGCTCCGACTAATTTGTCATAGTAAACAGTTTTGTGAAACCTCATCCTGCACAGTATCATCCTTAAAAAATGAATTGTTATAGATTGTACACTGATTTTCTCAGCATCGGCATTATCGTGTTATCTGTCATCGATCCATTCACTGCCCCCTGTTTCATCACTGCTGGTCACAGATCGCCACTGACATTGTCTTATACAAAAAATCTATGCACACTCATCAATTGATACGAAAGAATGGTGGTGACAGATAGCACGATTTGGTGTCAGCATCTGATTACGGAGGCGCCGTAGTGTAGTGGTTCTGACTCTCGTCTTTCAACCAGAGGGTCGAAGGTTCGAATCCCACCTATGGCGTCAATTTCCTTCAGCAAGAAATTCATCCACATTGTGCAGCACTCAACCCAGGTGAAGTGAATGGGTACCTGGTAGGAACTTTTTCCTTGAAATGCCAAGTGCGCTAATGAAGTGGCTGCCGGGCTAAAGCCAGGGTAATAATGCTGCAATTGTAGAGCGCTTAGAGAATTCTAAT